>JBAMAX010001160.1:1155270-1170671 GCA_037043745.1 Chymomyza amoena
GTTCCCTGGTATATAGGGGTTTTTGTTGCTATTCGGGAACTTTCCTTTTATGGATTTCCACTTTATCTTAGCCCCGAGGTCAGCCCACAGGTCAGTTATGCTATTATACCATTGACATTTAATCTCTAATGCCATACTTCTATTTGGCATTGTCGAGTTCGCTTCGAAACCTTAATCAATAAAACTAAAGAACTAAAACTTGTATCCCAGACGTTTTTAGAATTTTTTTTTATTATCTTATATATTAAATTCTCGTGTTACAATGTTAGTTACCATTGCCTAGTGGCTACGTTTGAGAATCGGCCAACATCTATTTTTCATACCCCTAAGCGATAAGGGTTGTAGCCAAAAAACGATGCTATGCTTTGCTGAAGTAGTCCCAAAAGATTCAAATAAAGTCCTTTGGTGTCGCCCACTAGAAAGAAGCCTATCTACGTCACTGTTGCGGCTTAAGTTGTAGCTGACTTAATGCCTGCGTGTATCTGTGTGCGTGTGTGTATCTCTGAGTGTGTGCGTGTGTACCAACATTACTTGTCAAGTGAGCTTCAATTTCAATGGCATTTAAGTGTGTCGTCTCCGTAGTCGTCGTCGTCATCGTCGTCTACGTCATCAGCCCCTTCTGAATTCCTTCTCAGACAGTGTCATGACGCTGTCGTTGTTGCATTTGACACATAAGTGGCCTTTAATGATATCAAAGTTTGTATGTTGCTCTCAGAGCCTTTACTCGAGCTTCTTAGTTTGCATGTCTAACTTTTCTATTGAGCTGTCATTGCGTGCCTTTCATTTGCAGGATTCTCTCTATGTGCCACAGATAACAAACAGCAGTTGAGCCAAACATTGTGCAGATAATGATTCATGAGCTATATGTGGATCTGTGTGGGTTTGAGTACAAGTACTCACTTGTACTTGCAAGTACGAGTACTTTGCCTTTTGATAAAGTGTCATTGAATTTTGCAAATGAAAACTGCATTGAGAGAACTGGGAGCAAACAAGGAGTTGGTCAACTGAGGCAATATATTGGGTTGTCAAAAAGTCTTGCGGTATTTCCGCAAGCTTGTCTTTGCAAGCGCGTAGTTCTAGTTGTATTCGTCGCATCGGTTCACGCTAGAGCTTTTTGGAAAGCTCTTTTGACGTGCTAACACGTGTTTGATTAATTGTTGTTTGCTTTTAGTCGTTCGTGAGTTGTAGCGTCGCAAACATGGAGCAAAATAAAGAGAAAATACGGCATATTTTACAGTACTACTACGATAAAGGCAAAAATGCATCTCATGCTGCCAATAAAATTTGTGCAGTTTATGGACCCGATACAGTTTCCATTTCCACCGCACAACGATGGTTTCAACGTTTTCGTTCTGGTGCAGAGGTGATCGAAGATGCGCCACGGTCCGGAAGGCCTGTTGTCGAAAATTGCGATAAAATCGCTGAATTGATCGAAAGAGACCGGCATAGTAGCAGCCGTAGCATCGGCCAAGAGCTGGGCATGAGTCATCAAACCGTTATAAACCATTTGAAGAAGCTTGGATTGAAAAAGAAGCTCGATGTATGGGTGCCACACGACTTGACGCAAAAAACATTTTTGACCGTATGGATGCATGCGAATCGCTTCTGAATCGCAACAAAATCGACACGTTTTTGAAGCGGATGGTGACTGGCGATGAAAAGTGGGTCACTTACGACAACGTGAAGCGTAAACGGTCGTGGTCGAAAAGCGGGGAAGCTGCCCAGCCGGTGGCCAAGCCTGGATTGACGGCCAGGAAGGTTCTTCTGTGTGTTTGGTGGGATTGGCAGGGAATCATCCACTATGAGCTGCTCCCCTATGGCCAAACGCTCAATTCGGACCTGTACTGCCAACAACTGGACCGCTTGAATGCAGCACTCATGCAGAAGAGGCCATCGTTGATCAACAGAGGCCGAATTGTCTTCCATCAGGACAACGCCAGGCCACACACATCTTTGGAGACGCGCCAGAAGCTCCGGGAGCTCGGATGGGAGGTTCTTTTGCATCCACCGTATAGTCCGGATCTCGCACCAAGTGATTACCACCTATTTCTGTCCATGACGAACGCGCCTGGTAATCGGAAGTTGTCCACAAGAGAGTCCTGTGAAAATTGGCTCTCCGAGTTTTTTGACAATAGGGAAGCGAGCTTCTATAATAGGGGCATTATGAAGTTGGCATCTCGTTGGGAGCTCGTCATCGAACAAAACGGCGCATATTTGACTTAAATCGCATTATTATAACCAATTTTATGAACAATTGAAAATTCAATAAAAATACCGCAAGACTTTTTTGACAACCTATATGAACCTAAAATTGATATGTCAATCAGCTGGAGAGTTGTATACTGGCTGGAATTTGCACTTGAATGTCAATTAATATGCTACCAATGACATGAATACGAAGATTTAAGCTTGAGTACTTTACAAAAGGACATAGGCTTTATTTGATGTCTTCAAAGCCGCTGCAAGGAAAAGTACTTTAGGACATGTTCTTCATTAATTAAATGCGTGCAGATAAACTTGAAGCAAGATAATTAAATTGTAATAAAATTAATTTGTTACCTAAAAAGTTCAAAATTTCCAAGCTCATGAACTTTATGTCAGTAAATAATAATATATCAGTTTGGGGCAAAGACTTAATCAGTCTGGCTATTCAATTTTCCATTACCTCGCCTGCACTAACAATCAACTAAGCTATAAAAAAAAATAACGTCTGCCTAAATATTCCTTTTGCTCCTTTTTGGACACACAACTTTATTAAAGTAGCAACATATTGTAAGTTGCATTTGCTCAATGGCTGCCACAAAAAATTTGTATAAAACCATTGAAATCAAATGAAAAATACCCACGGCTAGCCGCAGATCCGCAGTGCCAAAGGGGCGAGTGGTCAGTGACCAGTTTTGGAAGAGGGCAAGTCTGGTGAATGTGAAAAGTGCTTAGCCGTGACAAAACCTTTTTTCCACTTAGAGCTACTCACTCACACAAAAAGGGAAGGCCCACACAGATATTGCACAAAGGTACACTTGGAGAAAAACAAAGTAGGGAATATAAGCAAAGAAAATTGAAAAAAAAAATTTGTTTAAAATTTTTTGAAAAGAGTACAATTTTTCATTGAGTAAAAATATACCTTGAAATAAATTCTTAAAATCGATACAGACTTATATATTTTGCAAAAATTAATAGATGTTTCAAAAACAATACAACGTTTCTCAAATTTTTCTACTACTTCTTTATAATGAACAAAAATGTTCAAAATTTGTTGCTTACTACATTCGCAAACAGTTTTAAAACTTTATCTGGTCTGGAGATCTTTTTTTCGCTGTAACCTGGCATGTACCCATTTTTTGTCAACTGTCTTGACGTTTTGGGTAAACGGGCAGGTAGTTGAACCCCCTTTTCTTTTAAAATTTTGAAAGTTTGTCGCCTGTATGTAAGATACCGCATATCTTTCTTTATTGGCTATACTAAAGATCAAATTGTAATAAAATCGTTTGGGAACTATCATATATAGTATTATATTATACTTACGATTTATTTAAAATTTAAAAAATTATTTTTTTTATTTTTGGTAAAGGCTTATAAGCAGCATGCAAGAATTTCGAACGGAAGGACAAAACTTCATATAAAAAAAAGTCCGTCTATTTTAAATACGAAAATGGCGAATCCAAGAAGTCCGCCGAAAACAAAAAAAAATTTTATATTGTGGAATGATTACGATTCTGCAAGAACTGGGAAATTTTTGCATGAACGGGATGACAAAATTTCTTAAAAAGAAAAAATCCCACTTTTATTTAATAATGTATTGTCGTTCTGGGTAAAATTCTTGCATGCTGTATATAGGCCATAAAACAAAAAATATTACGAACGAAATTAGTTTTCACTTAGTTCACAAATTGATTTCTGTGTTGCATTTAAGTTTTCCAAAAAAAAAGGTGCAAAAATGGGTTTTTTTCCGTAAAAACGATTTCATAGTAACACAAAAAAAAAAATTAATTCCCCACCAAGACTAGACTACAAATTTCTTTGGCATCAATGGCAGATAGTATATGATTTTCGGGTCCGGATACCTCCAAAAGTTGGACAAATGGGCTGAAAGTTTTTCCATGCTCTGATTAATGTATGTATATAAACTTTGAAGTGGAAACCTCTCAAAAACAAAATCCTGGAACCGTAACTGCTTTGCATATCCCTCTATTTTATAAAAACTTTTTTTTTCTCATCCTTTTGAAAGTGTCAAACATGTTGTGTGTATGGCAGAAGATATTTGTTTCTCAAAATCTTTTTTCTCATGTTTTTATAAAATAAGGAATTTAGTGAAATTGGTAGAAAGAAGTTGAATTTGACTGAAGACCAAATGAAAGAGCACAAGCGATAACAGATGCGTAAAGCATCAAAAAAGAGGTATAAGAAAAATAAAGAAGTAATTTCATTTCAAGTGGGCGCCCCTGAGCCACTTACAGCGATGAATGGGTGGGGGTTGGTGAGCGAAGCGAGCAGGAGGCGAAGCCCCCTAGTACATATAAAAAACTCTTTTACAAAATACATTTTTTTACTGTTTAATGTTAAAAAATGCGTTTACGTTATAAGAGTGCTTAAATATGCATGGACAAAAAATCCTCTAAACGTCCTATGAAGACGATAGCCAAATCTTGAGCTTGTAATAATTTCCTTTAACTCATCAAAAATGTCTTTATCTACGCAAGCTGCATAGAGTTCAAAAGCCGCAATCCATAAAAAATAAGGGATTTTTTTGAAAATGTTCACAAATAAATAAAGAATTTCCCAAAAAAAAAAATGTGATCTGCACTTTTTCTATTGAAACCATTTTTTCTGCTAGGTTATGATAAGCATTTTGGTATAAAGGCCTTGGGGTCTGCCGCGCCTCCTTCCGTCCGTTACATACATTGCACAAATCTAGAACAGCCTTTGTACTTTTTAGTTCAGGGTATAAAAACATCATACAAGGGCTGCATAAAATGTAAAATTTAAACCGATATATTCTAATACTTTCTTTCACGTGTCAAAAATATCTCCATCTATACAGGTAGGATTTGGTTTTTAAAACTGCAATCCATAAAAATTAACGCCTTTTTTTATGTTGTCACAAATAACAAAGAAAATATTCCAACAAAAATGTCCACAAATACAAAGAAATACTTCCCTAAAAATTTCAAAAATCATAGCATAACTTCAGGGGCAGCACAAAATTAAACTAAAAGTTTTAACCCCATTAACTCTAAGCCCTACCGCTTTCATCAAAACCCAAACTATTCTCTTCTTAAGCCATCTTTTTACCCACATATTTCTCTCAGTGTAGGAAAGCGTGGCGTTTCGCGCCATAGCGCCATTATTCTCAACGTCACTATGCTCAATGGCAGTTTTATGCGCTCGTCTCAACTTTTTCTTTACGCTTTTTCAATAATGAAAAAAGTACGAGCTTTGAATTTCCAAATGATACACGGCGAAGGGAGAGCTAAAAAGAACGTAAAAGAGCGGCAGGCAAACAGACAGACGGATAGACAGACAACTAAAGTCGCAAGAGGAAACAAGAAAAGCAAAGCAAAGTTTGAAAAGTGGACGTCGAAGTGGAAAAGGCAAATTAAATTATTTTTCATGAAAATGCGCGATGGCGACCAAATTGAAAATGCGTTGAAGGAAATAAAACTAAAAATGGCGCGTTGAAAATTAAAATTAAATTGACTTGCTCTCTCCCCTGCCCGCATCCCGCAACTTTGTCACTCTCTTCTTGGCGCTGCGTTAAAACTGAATTAGCATAATTTCCGTTAACATTTGAATTGTAACAAAAGCAAAAAAAAAAAAAGACTTCAGCAAACAAATACTGTTACATTCTTCTAGGCTTGTCTAGGCATCTTGATAGCTGCTGCTTCTTCTACGTCTTCGTCTTTTTATTTATCTCAACTGCTGCTCTTTGTTATTAATGCCACTTTACAGCCTTACTTAAGCATGACCTGTCCACTTCATCCTGCTGAAGTAGCCTTATATCTAACGCACCTGATATTATTATTTTGATTGTAAAGACACAGACACGACACTCCAGAAGACTTTTAACCCTCCAGAACTCAAGTCAGGCGTCGTTTACACTTTTTTTTATATTTTGCTTTCCTCTTTTTTTTTGAGCGTAATAAAGTGCCGCCGAGACAGCTGAGAACAGACGGCTACGGACTACCGGCAAAGCGTAAAATGTGAATGGACTAAAATAAAGCAAACGTTACGACTAAAAAAAATATATATATAAGGTAATATAAAAAATACTAAGATTAGAAGTTGTGGTCTGTGAAATACTCTTTTGGGGGATACAATAATATTGAGGAGCTGCGTTTATTATGTGCCATCAAGAATTTTGAGACGCTTGGTGTCAAATAAGGTATTCTTCAATTTTTAAGCTTTTCTCGTTTTTGAAGTTATCACCCAGTTTCAAAGAGTATAAGAACATAATATATAGAAGAAAGAGGAGCGTTATTAAAGTTGTTGATTCATTTTCTTATCTTATCCTGTTATCTCGTAGGATAAGTTTTTGTCTTACATACGCACGCTAAATGAGGTCTAAAATATCATGATTAGAATAATATTGAAGGATTTGAAAAGTAGCCTTAAAAACTTTAAGAGGTATAATACACAGCCACACAAAGAAAAAATATTTTTTCGGGGTCGCTGAATCTGAATGCGAGGTCAAAAAAACTCCATGTTCTGACATAGCCTCAAAAATCCTCAAACAAAATTTTATTCGTGTCCGGAGATCAGACCATGTTTATTATATGTATTTTTGGTCGCTGAATCCGAATTCTAGGTCAAAAAAACCCCAGCACGTCAGAGCTCTAATACAAGCTCAAAAATCCTCATACAAAATTTTATTCGAATCCGGAGGTCAGACCATGTTTATTAAATGTTTTTTTGGTCGCTGAATCCGAATCCGAGGTCCAAAAAACCCCAGCACGTCAGTGTCCCGCATTAACTTCAAAAATCCTCAAACAACATTTTTTTCGTGTCCGGAGATCAGACCATGTTTATTATATGTTTTTTTGGTCCCTGAATCCGAATTTGAGGTCCAAAAAACACCAGCACGTCAGTGCTCTGACATAACCTCAAATATCCTCATACAAAATTTTATTCCAATCCGGAGGTCAGACCATGTTTATTATATGTTTTTTTGGTCGCTGAACCCTAATCCGAAGTCCGAAAAACCCCGGCTAAAATCAAAACGTTGAAACGTTAAATAGCTTAGATAACTGGATATTTTGAAGGAACCTGACATGCTATTGTTTTTTGGACGACGGATTTGGATTCAGCGACCCCGAAAACATATGGTAAGCACGGTCTGACCTCCAGACCCGAAAAAATATTTTTTTTTTTGTGGCTGTGTTATGTAAGCCCTACCGATAATAGATCATGTTAGCCTAACAAGCATTGAAATTTTTGTGATTTCACATTTTATCTTCATATCTCATTTAAAATCGTAAAACCTTACCAAATATATATACATTTTGATTTTTGGATAAAGTTTGTTTATGTAATCCATCTCCTCAACAGATTTTTTGTTCAGATTGTTTGTTGCTTAAAAATCATATCGAACGAACTTTTTAACAAAGTTTTCGTAATATTTTTTAAATATTTGCGAATTTTTGGTAATTACTACATATTGTCTTTCCTCTGCTATCCTCGGCTGCCAAAGGCCATATAGAAAATATTGATTATACAAAATATCAGAAGGATCGAAAATATTTTACCAACCCGATTTCAACAAATAATTTTGTAAATCGAACTCAGCTTGAGGTTCACATTTTAAGAATGCAGAATATGGGCTAAGATATCAAACGTTCTTTCCAATTGGATTATTTCATTATTCAATAGTCAAGAACATTAAAGCAGATGCAAGGAGCACAAAATTTTATCCAAAACTAAAAATAAGTGCCGTAAATAAAAGAATAAAACTGTTTTTTTAGTCTTAGATGCTGACATTATTTTAGGAAAAATATTTTTTTGAGCAAAATTCAAATTTGATAATATTGACTTTTTTTTAGTGAATAATAGTCAATTATTTCTTGTATCTTACTTATCTAAAAAAAATTTAATCTTCAGTAAATTTATAAAAATCTAAAATATCGTGTCTAACAAAGTATGACACTGAGTATAATATGTTTTTTCAGGATCTGCTTTGAAAAAATATTTAAAACCTTATAAAAAAACGCAAAAACATCATTTCATCAAATTTATAAGTTTTCCCATTTTCCAGAGCAAAAAAAAAGTAAATTAATATAGAAGCTTTCAAATGCACTACTGATTTAAGTGCCCAGTAGCTAAAATACTCCATATTATCTATTATAAGTGTAGACATAACAAGTTACCCCAAACCGAGTTCAGGAAATAGGGAGACACGGTGCCTCCGACTGGGCATGCAAAAAACAAAAGCAGCCCGGCGTATCCTGACTGGGTAATTGAAAGTTACTTTGTTTCCAGCGAAGGCGATGCACGGTGGTCAAAATTACCAATTAAGCTCGAAATAATAAAATTTTCAAAGCGGAATGCTACGACAAATTTTCTCGCTTTTTTCATAAAAGAAAAGCACAAAATATTTTTTTATAACTTTAGATTCCATTTTTAAGGCCACAAAATAGAACCAATTTTTTCAACAATAGACACCAAAAATGTTTGCCTAATTTCCTAAAGCTTAAAAGTATCCCAATTTCAAAATACGATATGAGATTTTTTCTCGATTTTCTCGATGCTTAAACCGGAAATTCATTGAAAAAAAATGTTTCATGGAACTTATTTTGAGATATTACCAAAAAAAATTTTTTTTTTTAAAGTTAGGACAGTAAATATCTTTAGTTGTTTCCCATTGGTTTTGATCAATTTGATTTTTTTTACTAATATGCTTTGAAACATATTTATGTCAAAACGGTTTGATTGCTATTTATGCATCCATATAAAATTATTCGTAATTTTTCATTTTTTTAGAAAAATTCTTATCTTGTAAAGTTCCATCGATTAAATAAACAATTAGTGATAATTTATCAGAATCGGAGAAAAAATGTGAAAATTGCGGCAATTGGGACGATATTATTTTGGAACTTTTTAATCGATACTTCAAAGTCTACCATAATACCATGGGAAAGGATATATTTCTGCAGATTTCTGACTCTCGGAAGCTTGAAAATATTCAAAATTTAAAAATCTAAAGCCATTTTACCTAGTTTATTTGGTCATTTCATCTCATTTTTTCGATGTATGATGATTTTTTGTTAAAATTTTAGATATTAAATTTAAATAGTTTACCCAAAGCATTAGACATAATGCTTAAAAAAAGAAATCAGCCGTACTATGAAAACCGAAAACGTTTAAAATAATCGGATTCGTTTTAAATTCACATATTTGGTAATTCTAATTTAACCTAAGAGAAATCAAAATGATTTGCTTCAAAACAATATTAGGTTACACCGGTTGACCCTTGGGGGGGAATCACACATAGACTGTATATTCCTTAGTGGACAAAACAATATTAAGCTGAATTAATTTTTTAATATTTCTAAATACTTAAGCAAATTTGAAGTAAAATATTTATTAATATTTACATACTAACAATTATTATAATTATAATGTATTACTTTTGCTATTACTAAGTGATAACGATTATTATTATTTTAAATATTTTTTTGTTTAACCCAGAAAATAACAAGCACAAGCCAAAATAACTTTTTGACAAACATTCAAAAAACTTATCGATTGCGTGAAATTGGGAGCAGTTAAAGCAAATACCAAAATTTTAAAAATAAACAATCAAGCAATATCTTATTTTTAAAAAATATCCTATACCTAAAAAAACAGCTTATGCATACCCCAATATTATTGTTAGTCATTAAATTTTGTTAGCTAAATTCACCATTTCGACCACTGTGGGCTAGACAATGAGAATGAGGACGCCCTGCGATGTTTGCCGTGTGCGGCCTGTATGAAATTGGTTTGAGGTTTTTTCTTTAGTCCTGTCTCCCGGATTTCTTTTTTTTTCTACACTTGTCTCTATTTCATGTCCTTTGTAAGCTACATGCGGAAATTGAAATGTCAAGTGTATGTGTGTGTGTATGTGTGTGCACCTGTGTGTGTGTGTTTGTCCGTATGTTGGTGTAAGTTACGTTGCAAGCTGTCTGCTCTCAAGTTGGCTTAAATGCAGGCCACGAATGCATTGGCTTGATATTGATGGCCAGGTTTCCTTGCCCCAATTGTTGCAAAAATCATATTCATTAATGGCTTTGACCAGCTCTGTCTGGTTTGTTTGTTTATTGCAAGTTGTTGTTGTGGTTGCTTTTGTTGTTTTTGTTGGGCTTACCTTATGGCCATAATGTGCTTGTGGTTGTGAAGCTGCCATTGTGTTTGCTTAATGGAAAATACGTGCTTCAACATAATTGGATTTTTTGCTTTTATTCACAATTGGCCAAAATCCACAAAATAAAAAAAAAATGCCGGGAAAATCGTGTGTGCAATGAATTATTTAAAATGTTTTTCATTGGCTTCACTAATGGATTTCAATAGCAATTAAGGCTATTTTGGGTCAACAGCTCAAAGGGCCACAATTTAACGTAAGAGTTTTTAAATTTATCTAAAAGTGGCTTAAATAATCAAAAATGACCTTGACGCATGTGTTCAATCATAATTAAAAAAAATAAAGCACAATTTTCGGGATTCTGGTTTCCTTTTTTTTGGGCTTGAAATTGCTGAGGCGCAAAATTAATTCATTGTAATTTTTTTTAGGGCAATAAAAATGAACCGACAAATGACAGCTGGCCGTAATGACTTTGAAATTAATGACAAAACGTGCAAAGTGGCTTAGTACTAAAACAAAATAAATAAATGTTAAAATTAAAAAGAAAACAAAATAAATAAATGCATTTGCTATAAGCGAGGGCTGCACGAAAATTAGCTGTTTAGATAAAAGTTAAGAAATTTTTACAAAAAACAGTGTCTGAAGGTCTACATAGCCTCAGCTGGCAAATTGTAGTATTCGTTGGATCTCCGCATAGATGTCGTTGATTTAATAAAAATAGTTTACGATGATATTACGTTAATCGTTTACTAACAATCTTGAAAAAACTTTGATTGCATTGTGTTGGGAAAATCAATACGATTACACGAACTCATGCGCCTAAAATAAACTTAGAATTATTCTCAGCTTAACTTAAACTCTTCTAATCTAACTTCAACTAAAACTTTTTACCTGTATTTAAATTGATTTTTGAATTTTTGTGCTTGTAATTCTTAAGTTGTTTAAGCAATATGTGCCCTTAATCGCAACTTTACGTTGCTTGATTTTTCATTTGTTTTATTTAAAATTACATTTTGTTGTATAACATTTTATATATTTATATTTTGATTTATTCCAATTTTTTTACATAATGTTAAAATTAAAAAACTGTTTATTAATTGTACTGGAAGCATGCCTTACAGATGTGCTCTAAGCAGGGCCGTAGCCAGAAATTTCGTTTGGAGGGGGCCCGAAACATAAATTTTTTAGAGGGAGGTGGTGGAAATGTTTGAGGGTTATCTAGTATGGGATTTGTAATTTAAGTTGAACTTAGTAGTGAAGAATTGCTTTATTAAACAAAAAAAATAATTACCAAAAGTGTCAATTTCAGTGTACAAAACTTAAAATTTTAACTTTCGAGATTTTTTTGCTGCCATAATGTCGATAACTTCATTTGGATCGATTCCTACATTTCCATGAATCGACAGCACGGCGAGGGCACTGAGCCTTTCATTTCCCGTTGAGTTTCGTAAGTAATTTTTTATTCTTTTCATTGTCGAGAATGATCTTTCGACACTTGCTGTTGTGACGGGAAGAGTTGCCAAAACTGTCAAAAGGTATTTTATTGTTGGGAATCTGGTCTCTTCACAGAAATTCAGTACTTCTAAAACCCCGGGATCTTTCTCGATTTCCGATAACTTCTGACACCACAGCTTATACTCTGCTTTTACTGCAGATTCTGAAATTCGATCATCAAAATATGGCGAAAGATGATGCAAGTCATCTACTTTTTCCATTGAAGAACTGCAGGCCGCAGTTTTCGAAATAGTCCACGTTTTTTCTGAAATTTCTTCTAATCCCATGTGGATGATTTGGAACAATTCTACGAAAGATAGTATGCTGTCATGTCGTTCGATAAACCTTGTTTCGCAAAGGCGAATAAGCCTTTTCTTTTTGCTCTCTGGAGCATGTTTTTGGATGAGATCTTGAAGAATTTTCGTCGCATACGCGTGGTTCCTAAATAAGTTCACGATGTCGCTCACAATCCCAAGGCAATTCCGAACAGGTGGGACTGACATGGCATTTGACAATGCGAGGTTTAAACGATGGTTATAACAATGAACGTACATCATTAATGGATACATATTCTTCATTCTTGCCTGAACGCCACTGACATGACCGGACATGTTACGTGCTCCATCGTAACCTTGGCCAATGCATTTTTCCATTTTGAGGCTCAACTCTTCACAACGTTTCTGGATAGCTTCAGTGATTTTTTCAGAAGTCTGGTTGTAAATCGGTACAAATCCTACAAAATCTTCACGAATCATTAGTTTTTGCAAGTTTTCGTCAAAGTCAAGGTATCTGAGACACACTGACATTTGTTCAGTGCCTGATATATCCATGGTTTCATCTCCGAGCAAGGTGAAGCATGGTGCATTATCAATTTTCTGGATAATTTTCCTGATTATAATGTCGGAACATATCTGAATTATTTCATTTTGAATATCTGGACTCATGTATTGGGCATTTTTCGGATTATTGACAACGTGTTTCTCCAAAGTTATATCCCCGGAGTCGATTCGAAATCGCAATAGAGCTCGAAATTTTCCATCATTCAGTTCTGGTCTTGTCAACGACAAAGGTCCACTATCGTGATCGCCTCTCAAGGGTAATTCTTGCTCAGCACAGAACAGTATAGTTTTTATTATTGGCGTTATAGCTGCTCTATTTTCTTTTTTCTCTTTAGCTTGCTGCATATCCATTAGAGATATAATATCAGGTTGTTTTCCTGAAGATACCTGAAGGAAATTCTTGGCAAATTCTGCACAAGTCTTGTGGTATTCTTTATTTGCATGCTTTCCGAAATCATCTCTCGCATTTTTCCAATTTCTATAGCAGCTGGTGACCAGTTGTCCTGGAATTTCATGATTTCCTTTTCCAACGCCTTCATGAAAAAACAACCAGCATTGTTTGCAGTACACGCCATCTTCTTGTTGAGAATAAGCGAGGAAAGGATAGTCTTTTATCCAAGTTTCATGAAAACTCCTGTTGCGCCCATTTTTTTTAGTCGTTGGATATATAAACCCTTTCGAGATCATAGTTGAAGTTAAAATAAGCTTCTTTGTGTAATCATCTAAGGAGGATTTATTCATGTTGCCGATGTCAAGTTTTGGATCGACAACATTTGTCTTTGGAGAAGCATGAGTAGATGTTTCAGGCTGATCGGGGATTTGAGAATGCACATTGTCGTCTGTAATAAATAAGGAAAATTGTCTAAGTATAAAAATGAAACAAGTTTTTGGAGAGTAACATAAAGTAATTTAGAATACAAAATGTGTGCAAAAAAATGAAAACATAATAATTTTCGTGAACATATACATTAGTTTTCATTCATTTTTCATTTATTTTTTAATATAACGATTTTGTTACTCACTAGGTACTTGAATAGTTGTAGAAGTTTCACCAGATATTGGTTCATTCAGTACTTTATGCTGTGAATCGTCATCTACGTCATCTATAAATTTTAAATGACAATTACAATTTTCCATATTACTGACGAGAAAACAGTTTCACTGGTACGACAATCAGGAAAAATTCAAACAAAGTTTTTTTTTAGTTTTGATAAGTGTTATTTACATCAATTTCAATTAATAAAAAATTCTCGAAAATCTTTATATTAGAAAAATGTTTTTCAAGTAGAGAATCTAATAGTTTAATCTATCTGTACACACAAACACATTTATTTGTAACACCTAAAAAACTACGAATAAAATAATCAATATTGACGTTTGAGGTTATGCTCACTACTCTTTCATGACTCCAGTTATTAGTAAGGTCGAAATGCACATAACTTACCTCCAGATTCTTTCTTCTTTGCTTTCTTCAGAAATCCAGCAATACTTGGTTGGCCAAAGCCTTGTGCACGTTTCATTTTTCAATGATGGTTTCAATTCAGTTGTTTATCGAAACTGCAACCGAGTGTGAGTGCGCGACGTGTGTGTGTTGAGTTGAGTTGAAAGCAAGTTGGGTATAAATGTGGGTGTGGGTGTGCACGGTGTGTACTGTGTATTGCGCAGCGACCTACAATTTAACGTCTCATCCTTGAAATCGCTAAAAAAAGATTAACTGATCTACTCTCAAAAAAATGTCATTGTAATACTGATTTCATATGCATCAGTAGAATCTTCATCACTTAAATATTTTTCGTTCATTGAAATGGAGTCATTTGACAAATCATTTTTTGAATCCTTGCATTGTTTTTTCCAATTAACTGCAGAAGTTCAATCTTGAGAGCTGATTTTCACAATCTTTTATATCGACTAAGAATGTTCGATACCAGAAAAAAATCGAATCTAAGTATTGAGATTTGCAACAAAACTTAATACCGATTCGCTTCTCACAAAAAGCAATTGGTTTTTTTTTTAGAATGAAACATAAACTTTCAAAATAAATTCAGATAGAGGCTATAAAATCAGACTTATAATGATATTACCTTTTTTTATTTGAATTTTTCGCATAGATTATACAGTACTACAAAATCAAAAAAATCAAAACACTTTTCAAGTGACCTAGTGTACGTTGTAGGTGTTGACGAGTAGATCACGATAGTGTGTTTCAAAATTGTCTAACACCCCAAATTTGGTTACGATATCTTCATTCGATGAAAGTTTAATTTTCTTGTTTACAATAAGCATTGTAACTTAAGCATTTATCGACCGATTTTAATAAACCATGAATTTTCTTACTCGGCATTGATATTTCTTTAAGATTAAATGTAAAAAAGTAAAGGTGTTTTAACAAAATGTTATATAAAAATGACTTGAAAGTTTGAAAAACGAAAAAAAAAGTGTAAATCTTAGATAACTTTTAAAAAATCTCGTAGTTGCTTTGTATGAAGTATAAACAAGTATGTATCATCTTAAAGCTTGAATCTTCTTTCCAAAACCGTAAAGCAATCGAAAATCGGTTGAAAAATGGCGACGTTGTGATTGTGGGATTGATCGCAGTATCCGAAAAACGGTTTTTAAGCAACAACTTGCGATTTTGGGGGTGTTAGACAAATTTGAAATCTATCGTGATGTACTCGTCAAGACCTACAACGTACACTAGGTCACTTAAAAAGTTCTAAATCACTGTCGTACAGTGT
>JBAMAX010001161.1:0-73378 GCA_037043745.1 Chymomyza amoena
GGGAGCTATATGATATAGTCAACCGATTTTGATCAAATTTGGTATAGTGCTTAAGAACTATAAGAACTTACAAATGCCAAATTTGGTTACAATATCTTCATAAACAAACGAATTATGCATCTAAATCATTTATTTTGTTTAAGGTCGCCTGAAACACCCCTATGGAAGCTATATAATTTAACCCCGATATCAAAAAAATAAAGTTAACTTGTCTCCTATAAAAAAAATTAAATTAAAAATTTAAAAAACCCCCGATACAAGAACTTAAGTAATTTTCATTTAAAAAGTAAAAAATAATAAAAGAAACTTAAGGTTAAAGTACCTAAGAATCTATTAATAATTCTAAAAAAATACGTCGCGTTGGGGGACACGCGAGGGCAGACGTCGTTGACGGTCGTGTTTTACATGCAAATTTTTTGAAGTAATTCTATGAAAGTTTTTGAAGTATTTTCTTAATTTTGTTTTTAAGTTAATCTTTGTTGCTTAATTAGACTATTTGTATTTAAATTGTTAGTTTAGGAGCGGTCCCCCAACGCGACGTATTTTTTTAGAATTATTAATAGATTCTTAGGTACTTTAACATTAAGTTTCTTTTATTATTTTTCACTTTTTAAATGAAAATTACTTAAGTTCGGGGGTTTTTTAAATTTTTAATTTAATTTTTTATTTCATACTTTTTATAGGTAGGTTAGGTTAAGTTAGACTTTAGTATATTAAAATATACTTACTATAATTTAGATTCTTGTTAAGGTATAGATTACATTTAAGTAACATTTTCTTCGTTTCAACACGTTTTTGGTGGACTTGTGATAGACGAAATATCGATGGTGTTTTATGAAGTTTTACGAAGTATTCATCTACGTTTACAAGAATTAAAAATATCTCAAGAAGTTTTTGGTGGACTTGTGATAGACGAAATATATATGGCGTTTTATGAAGTTTTACGAACAATGTTTCCTATCATTTTATGTTGGGCGGTTACAGCACATAAGTTGCAAAGGACGACAGTTGAAAAAGCTGTATATTTGCAGACATTCGGTTAATCTCCCCACTTTCACTCCACACAACTTTTAAACGGCTTAACCGATTTTCATCAAACATGTCTAGGAACACTCGCACATAAGTCACCTTTAATACAAAAAACTAAAATGAAATCACTGCATGCGTTCGGGAGTTATGATGCCATAGACAGACAGACAGACAGACAGACAGACAGACATTAAATGATTGGCAAGCCCATTGGCATAATTTGTTGACAAGCATCATTATCATATTTAATAGATTTGCTGTATTTTTAGCTTCAAATGGCCATAACTTCTAAAAGCGAAGATATAGAGCAAAAATAACCTCAGATTCGAATCAATGGCGTCGTCAGCTTTAATAGGACCAAATTTTAAGCCAATCGGACAAAGTTTATGTTTTTAACTTCAAATGGCCATTACTTCTAAACGAGAAGAGATAGAGCAAAAATAACCTCAGATTCAAATCAGTGACGTCGTCAGCTACAATAGGACCAAATTTTAAGCCAATCGGACAAAGTTGATGTTTTTCTCCCCACTTTTACTCCCCACAACTTTTAAACGGCTCAACCGATTTTCATCAAACATGTCTAACAACACTCGCACATAAGTCACCTTTAATACAAAAAAAACTAAATTGAAATCACTGCATGCGTTCGGGAGCTACGATGCCATAGACAGACAGACAAACAGACAGACAAACAGACAGACACGTCAAACTTATAACACCCCTCTTTTTGCGTCGGGGGTTAATAAAGCATAAATAAAACTAAAATTGAATTAAAGCTTTAAAAAGTTGTACATAAAAATATGCCATCAAAATTAATAAATTTATAATATATTTTAAAAATATTTAATAGATTAAATTTTAACAAATATATTTATACAAGGGGCTCCGCCCCGCGCTCTTCGACATAACCCACGGTCTGCTTTACTTAATACAGATCATCCAGACTATTATATACCCTATACAATTATTTATTTCCATTGTGCTCTTCTTTTATAGTCGGTCCTGCCCGATTTACAATACAATGGAAGAGCAGCTACCTGCAGGCTGTTCTGATTCGCAACTGAATTAGAAACGTTGAAAATCTCTCCTTTGATATTGTTCTGTTTCATTTCGTTTGTTGTTTTATTTACTCTCACTTTTCACTATTGTTATGCTTATCTTAAATTCGCACTGTATGCTTTAATTAAAACAATAGATAATTGAAATTTATCTTAAATTTTAAACTATCCTTGAAAACAAATGTTGAATTGTTGTTAATGCCATCAAATATTGAATCAAATATGAAAAACTTAATTGTAATAATGTCTGGTGAATTCTTGTTCATTTCATTGTACGTTTTAATATTTCGTATGATTTTTCACCCAAGTGATTTTTAGGTAATGAGGCGAAACTTATGTTGTAAACGTCGTATGAGGTGTGTCTATAACATATTGCAAGTTTCATCTAGATGCGTTCACGCATACGAACACACTCGGTACCACACTAAAAATATGGCATATAAATAGATGATAAAACAATTAATTAACACTGGCCTACAAAAAAATTTTTTGGTTTGGTGCAGCTTTGTCCGTATCTGTAGTCGGTAAGGTAGGTAGTATAAACTGTATTGCTGCCGCTAGATGTCAGTCAGCTGACAGCTCTGATGTACCTACAATCCTTATATTAATTTTTATCCGGTTTTATTCAAAAGCAGTCAAACTTATAATCACTTTTATGACATAAATAATTAAAATATATTATGGAAAGTAAGTTAAGAAGTTGCACTTACGATCCTGATATATTTTGTTACATATGCGGTGAGTATGTTATGAAAGACCAACGGAAATCGATTAATGACACGGTAATTATTCTTCTTACTTTGGTATTGAAATTGGCAATCAAGATAAAGTGTGGGTGCCACACATTGTTTGTAAGATTTGTATTGAACATTTGCGGCAGTGCGAAAAAGCGAAAATCTTTGAAGTTTGGGACACCAATGATTTTGCAAGAACAAAAAAATCATCATGACGATTGTTATTTTTGTATAACGAGTGTAATGGGTATTATAAAAACAACCGCAGCAAGTGGAAGTACCCCAATATCTCTTCAGCTGTAAGACCTATTCCTCATTCAGATACCGTTCCAATACCAGCTTTTCGTCGGGAAGTTCAAGAATGTGAGGAGGATGAAATGGAAATTTCTGATGATTCCGACTACTGTGAAGATACATCGAGTCCTAAAACTTTTTCTCAAGGTGAACTTAGTGATCTTATTAGAGACTTAGATCTTTCAAAAGAGCGTGCTGAGTTGCTGTCATGAAGATTGAAAGAAAAAAATTGCCATTCTTCTGGTGTAAAAATCATTTTCTATCGCACAAGAGAACAGAACTTACTACAATTTTTTTCTTCTGATGAAAATTTGGTATATTGTCATGACGTGAACAGACTGATGACTTTCATGGGCTTGAAGATTTATCATGCAAGTGATTGGCGTCTTTTTATCGATAGCAGTAAAAGAAGTCTCAAAGCAGTCCTTTTACACAATGGCAATAAATATGCTCCTATCCCACTTGCACACTCTACATCTATGAAAGAAGAATACAAGGTAATATCTGTTCTTTTAGAAAAAATAAAATATTCTGAACATGATTGGGTGATTTGTGTCGACTTGAAGATGGTCAATTTTCTGTTGGGCCAACAGAGTGGTTATACAAAATACCCTTGTTTTATTTGTTTCTGGGACAGTCGAGCTAGATCTAGTCATTGGACTCAAAAAAATTGGCCTATCAGGAACCTTGTTCTGGGTGAAAAGAATGTCATAAACCAGCCTTTAGTTCCACGAGAAAAAATCATTCTTCCACCTTTACACATAAAATTAGGGCTCATGACACAATTTGTCAAAGCTCTTGACAAAAATGGTCAATGCTTCAAGTTCCTGTCTCAAAAATTTCCTGGATTGAGTACTGAAAAATTAAAGGCAGGAATTTTTGATGGGCCTCAGATACGTCAATTGATTAAAAGTTCTACGGATTTTGAAGCTTCTATGACTGAAATAGAAAAACTGGCGTGGAAATCGTTTGTCGTCGTTGTACAGAACTTTCTTGGTAACTATAAGGCAGATAACTACAAAAAATTAGTCGAGGAAATGCTGCTGAACTTCAAAAATTTGGGTTGTAATATGAGCTTGAAAGTGCATTATCTCCATAGTCATATTGATCATTTTGAGCATAATTTAGGAGATTTCAGCGAAGAACAAGGTGAACGTTTCCACCAAGATATAAAAACAATGGAGCACCGGTACCAAGGCAGATGGGATATTCATATGATGGCTGATTATTGTTGGGGACTCATGCGTGATTGTCCAGGACAATCTCACTCAAAGAAATCCCTGAAAAAAAATTTTCTTGATGTCTAATTTCCAAATAAATTAATATTTTTTAATAAATGTATATTTTTATTCTTTCTTAAAAACGAGAGCTGATATGAAAAATGTGACTGATATTTTCGTATCAGCTCACAAAATATACCCAAAATCAGGTCTGAAATCTTAGGCACCAAAATAAGTGTAGGCCAGTGTAATTAATAAATCTTTTGGGTAAATATTCAGAAACAAGCATTTCTTAACAAAGGATTTTAAAATTTAGAAAGTATATGATTCTAAGTAACTTTGCTTATTTCTTTGACTTACATAACTAGAACTATCACAGAACACATGAAAAAAATCCTAAATCCCAAAACGAACGTTTTATTCTTCGAGTTGTGAATTATAAACCTACTACGCAATATAGTAGAGTTGCAATTACTAACAAATAACGTTTGTTGTGTTTAAACAATGTATTTATTACTAATTTGTATTGTATTAGCAGTACAATGCAGCTATCCAATTTCTCTTGTTGCTGCTATATTAATAACCAATTTGTAGATATTTCCTTTATTCCTTTTAAGTTTATAGCAAGAAATTCTTGCACATTAAATGCTCGTTATTTTAAATTGTTAAAGTTTGTGCGTTGCAGGTATTGCATACTTTGCGGCGTTGCAATGCCAGAGCTCATCAAAATGGCAAAATCAGCATGTAAGCATGTTGGCTTTGACATATTGATTTCATCACAACAACAACAACAACAACGATGACGACAACAACAACGACGATGACAACAACAACGATAACAACGACAACGAGCTACAAGAACAATGTCTGGTCGAACATTGACTGAACAGACAGCGGCAAGTGCTGCGTTTTAGAGGCACATACACATAATATATACTATGTATATATATTTGAATGTAAAAGCTTTGTCTCTGTGTGCGTGCGTGTATTGTCGGTGTCAAGTTCCCTAAATTGCTTAAATGCACAAGCTTATACACTTACACAAAAGCCAAAGACAAAGCTGCTTAAACTCAAAATTGCATGCAACGTGCTCTAATTGAGTTTAATCAAACTTTCGCATATTACTCATGCGCCGTGTTGTACGCGTGTGTGTAAACGTGTGTAGCAAGCAGCTCGGTTGAAAATGAAGCGCACAACAAACATTGTTGTTGAAAAATACAAAACAACAACAAGAAGACAAATGTTTGATCATTATTACTGGGCCATAAATAACGCAGACATCCTGGACAGCCCAAAGGACAAGCGACAACAACAACAACACGCAAATTCCAAGCGTACCTTTACCCAGTGGCACAAATGATAGTAGAGCAGCCAACAGCCAACAGCCAGCAGCCAGACGCAGTTCGGTTGGTTTGTTCCGGCATAGTAAGTAAACCCCGGAACTGTTGGGTCAGGACAGGCCGCCGACGACGACAGAGCTCCGGAATGAATGGCTTGATGCGGCAAACTAAGGGTGAAGGCTTGATGCGCTGCCGGCAGCCCTTTGAATAACTGCGATTAAAGAGAGGCAACAAGAACAACAATGAACCAAATAAAAAGAAAACAATTATTGAGCATTTAATTGCTCGACAAAATGTAATTAAGCCAAAGGTGGCAGCGGCAAAAAAATAACAACAAAAACAGCTACGAAAACAACCGTTACAGCAGCTGAAAAATACCGCTTCAAAGATAAACCGCAGACAATAGAGTGGAGTTTGTTTTTTTTTTCGGGGGTTTTTGCTCTTTGTAGCTACAGCTGCACTTAAAGCCACATCAACTTTGCATAAGTTTTTATAACCTTAATCTAGAGGGTCAAGGGTATTATTAAGGTGAAGTTTTTTATACTAAAATGTTATTCCATCCTTCAGAACATCTAGATTTTGGAGACCATTAGTGATAGACCTACTGAAATTAGCCAAACAAAGAGCATTTTATGTGCGGAGTGTTCATGTTAGGCTCCTACCTCGTTTCCGGGCATGACAAAGTCGCAATTTACAATTGCACTTTAAAAGACACCCTATCAAAATTTTTGACAATTATATGATAGATGGTCACGGGGTATGGGCACGACAGACTATACGCCTTCTTCTTTTGTAACTTTTAGAATAAATTTATCGATATTCTGTACGTCTTAACACCTGTATCTCAGTGACCCTTAGCGCTAGAACCTCATAAGTGTACCAAGAGAAACAGATCTTATAGGCAACGTGTTCATGTTGAAGTCTTGCTCGCTCTCATGTAAGATAAAGTCGTAGTTTATACGCGCATCATATACGCTTTGTATGATTCTTGTCACTTTTGGTAGAATTTTTTCGATCTTCTGTACGTCTGAACACCTAGATCAGAGACTCCATTAGTGCTAGAAGTAAAACAATGCACCAAGAGAAACACATTTTATGGGCGACGTGTTCATATTTAAGTCTTTTTACATTTCCATATAGGATTGAGTCGGAAATTTTGCAGAATTATAAAATAGAGGGTTAAGGCTATTTCTTAATTACGACACACCATAAGCTTTATACTTTGTGCCACTTTCAGTAGCAATTTTTCGATCTTCTGTATGTCTGAATCACAAAAATTTCCCAAGAGAAACAATCTTTACATAATCCTAATCCGCCATAATCATGTCTTTACACGATTCCATATAAGCTTGAGTGTCAAATTTTGTAAAATTATAATATAGGTTTAAGGCACGGCAGACTATACTGTTTTTAAACCAAAATATTTTTGTCTCAAATTGCAATTTTTCGATCTTTTGTACGTCTGTGCATCTAGATCTGAGAAATTTACCAAGAGAAACTCATTTTATGTGCCTCATGCTTATGCCAATTTTTCACAATTACGCTTACTAAACGATTTTTGCTCAAGATGCGATCTTTAAGCTTTTGAGAAATAGTTTAAAAACGCCGTATACCTCGAACCTATCAAGCTAAGGAAATGGAGATGGATAGGCCACACACTGCGGAAGGATGCGAAGGAAGTTTGCCGTCAAGCTCTTGATTGGACTCCCCAAGGAAGCCGCAAAAGGGTCCGCCCTAAGACAACATGGAGGAGGTCGCTACAAAAAGAGGTCAATGAATGCGGAAAATCATGGAACGAGCTAAAATTGCTAGCCAAAAATCGAACCTGCTGGAAGTGCTTTATTGAGGCCCTATGCTCTAACCGGAGGTAAAGGAATTGATGATGTTGATACCTCGAAGTATTTTGGAGGTTACCATAGAAAGCTGACGTGGTGTTTTTTTCTTAACTCTGTTTTGGATTCAAGGGAGTTCAAAAACGTCATCGAATAGGGAGTGGGAGAGGGTTTTTTATAGTTCAGTCCGGTGGCGGATAAACGGGGGCTTGCGAAACCCCCTCCCCCAGACCAAATACTGGATCCGCATCTAATTCAGACTCACAAAACAAATTTATTTTCGGGTCATCAGGCTTACTAAACGTTTTTAAAATTGCTGAATCCGTATTCGTGGTCTAAAAAAACCCAAGCACGTCAAAGAGCTTAGAGAGAGATTATCTAAAAGATTCAATGTATTAGGGAGTTTCAAAACTCATATACGAAATTTGTTTCGCCTTTTTAGAGATTATATCGGAAAAGTAGAGTGCTTGATTTTATATTCAATGGCTCAGAATCCATATGGTTGGATCTGTTACATGTAAAGTTTGCAACAATTGTAAGATTCGATGGCTCAGAATCCATATGGATGGATCTGTAGTAAATGTAAAGGTTGCAACAATATCTTTTTTTGTGCGCCAGCGTTATTGAGAGTACAATTTTTATTTCAATAGCATTTTATTATAAGAAGATAATGATGAAATGATTTTAACCACAAAAGCTCTGAAAGAGTAAATGCCTAAGTAGAGTGTTTTATAGGCTTATGACATAAAAAGCCCGCATAAATCGAGTTATCTTAAATGTTATGTCTCAATACGGCTGATACAAACATCTTTTTTGTTTTCCAGTGTAATCAATATTTAATTAATAACTAAGCTAGACTCACTATCAATTCGTGTAAGCCTAGTCAGGTAACGAAACGGTGACATTTTGTTTTTTTTTCTCCTATCAACCGTTCTCCTTCAATCGCCTTCCAATATTTCAAATTTCGGCACCAAATATATACATTTTTTGGTCTAAATTATTTCAGTGTATCCCATCGTCAGTCACCCAGACCCAACCAATTTATATTTTTCATTATAAAATCTAACGAAATGTTGCTATTAAATGCAGAGTTACTAACCTAACCAGCCTATTAAAGCCAGCTGAAAATGTTTGATACTTGCTGATTTGGCAAGTGCCAAATGGCCAAATTGCTTATCACATTGGCAACAGCATTGACTGCCACTTGGCCAAAACCAACCGGTTTTGGCTAAACAGCTTAACATGCGCCAAAAACTTTAGAGCAAGTTTCAATTTATTATCGAAATAAAATGCAGATGAATTTCTGCGTGTTAAGTTGAAGCCTCAAGTTGATGCTTTGCCGGTTTGAAATATTCTCGCACTAAACCCCGTCTCTCACTCACCTCCACTGTCTTGAAGTTTTGATAAGTTAAGGCGGCAAAATTCACGCCCGCCCACATGACATTTGAGCTTAGTTGAGGGGGGCAGCGCACAAGGTAAGCATCAGTTGAACTTTAATCTTGCAGCTTTGGGCATGACTTAGAGGCATCGTATAAGTCAAAGTAAAGAGAATTTAAATTTTGAGGTTATGATTGCTTTAAGTTGCTTTGTTTTTAGAGATGGGTAAGATCACAATGGACTGAATGTTAGCGTAAATGTGAACTGAGAAGTACTACATGGGAGTTCATTTAAAAGAAAGTGGGCGAGATGAATCGATGCAGGCCCGTCGAGAGAAAGGGGAAAGATGGTGATTCCCCCTGATCCCAGAGTTTTCTAAAAAGGCTCGGTGTTATTATTGTCAAACTGTCGCGATTCAAGCTAAATGTGTATTAGAGGGGCCGGTACTTTTTTTTCTAGGACCAGGATTTTCTCTCTACGGCCCTGAATAGATGGATACTGGAATGGATTATAGAAAGATAAAAGTTTACAAAAGCTTATACAGCATAGCCTTGAGAAATATAAATTCGTAATAAAATATCCGTCTTGGAACTTTGGATTGCCTACCCCTTGAGCTCCCCCTTTGAGCATAGTTACTCGGTTCAGCTTAAGTTATCTATTTAAGGGCAGTCACAATGGCTTTAATAAGATTCTATACTATATTTTATTGTGTATTATAGTAAAAGTGTTTATAAATAAATTAGGGGAATCCAAACCCTGCATGCTTCGCATGCTAACCCCCATAAGGACTTTAATATTAATTTCAAAACTTCCACAAACTTTCCTTAAATCAATGAACTAAAAATAATATTGACTGCCTACAAAAAAAAGAATCACCCTGTACTAAGGTAGTTTACGCAGTTTTAAAAAATTAAGACTGTTAAGGCTTACGCGATTTTGACTTTAACTAAAGGAGTTTTAAACGGATTTGATTACCATTTGCATCCACGGATTGATAATAAAGAAAAAAAGTTTGGTGCGGAGTTCAAACTTGATACTTTGATTGTTAATACCCAGTGCTTATCTGCAATGATCAGATCCCATGACCCAGAGTACAATAAAAAAAAAATAGTGAGGTCTCTCGAAAAATTTTGGTCGTTGGATTCGGATTCAGCGACCCCAAAAACATTTGGAGAACATGGTCTGACCTCTGAACCCGAATATTGATTTTTTTTCGAGGCTGTGTAAACAAGGAAAAACTCACTTAAAGTAAACCAGAAAATTGCTACGGAAACTTATAGAGACAACTATTTATATAGAATTTTTTATGTTTTCAGGACCAGCCAAACTGGTTATTTCTTATGGCAATCCTCTTAACGGGTTGGCCAACTGTTGGTTTGGTTGTTTAACACTCATAATTTGAAACAAGCCCGTCCAAAGAGGAAAACTACTCATGGATCGTATAAAAACCGTACATCGCGTAAAATATGTAAAGGCGTAAAAAAAATGGCCGATTTGTGAAAAAATAGAATTGAAGTCGGTGTTGAATAGTTTACATCTTGATAGGCCCAGACGCTTATAAGATATGAATCACGTAACTATCACAGACCATTATTCAATGGTTGGAAAAACAGCAAGATGAGTTTTTATCAAAAAAAAAACATCGAAAATTAGGATATTCGCATAAGGGCCTATAGAGCCAGCAGCGTCGACCTTTTTTTTCCCCTAAAATTAACGATTGGTCCAGAATATTGTTTAGTTCTATTAAATCTCTATTAGTTCGTTTAGAAAGCCAAAGGCTTAACCCATTTCCGTACCCAGGTTCTTTGGCCTAACTTGATTGACCAGTTTTACCTGTAAAAAGTGCAACCGAGCGTTCCAAAGTCCAGCTGTCAAAGCAGCTCTTCGCCGCCCTCAACTTTCCGTCTGATTCCCGATTTTGTTGTGGAGTTGAGGCTGAAAGAGCAAATAAAATTGAAGAATTTTATTTGTTACGCGCTCGCGATTTTCAATGCAATTTCACTTGGACATTGCATGTGTGTGTATCTGTATCTGTGATTGTGTATCTGTGGCTGCGCGTGTATCTGTGAATTGAAATTTTTTCAACACCCAATTTTTTTAGTTGTTGCTGCTGTAACGACTAGACAAGGCGCAAAGGCGCCAACATATTGGTCGGTCCAGCTCGCATTGCGCTTCCTGCAACTGCCACACCCTCTCTGACTCCCGCCCCTTGTGCATTGCTCGCTGCAGGCGGCAATAATGGTTAACGGCTTTGTACTATGTTTGCACAAATGGACAAATAGTTCAGCCAAACTGCCCGATTCCCCCAAAAGACTGACGAACGTTGGGTCTGACTGACCAACCATTTTGTATTTGTATTCGTTGTTGTTGTTATTGCTTCCGTTTGTTTTTGGCCACATAGTGTTGGCCCAGTCAAAGTCTTGCGCGGATTTTTATTTCTCCGAACTTTTACATTATATAGTTCTTTTTTTTTGGTATGTGCTGTAAATTATTTACTTTTTGTTGCACTGTTGATGTGTGGAAATGCATTTTCGGCGCCCAGCTTTAAATGGATAGACAGCTGTCTGTGTGTGAGTGAGCGCGTGTGTGTGTATGTATGTGCGTGTGTGGTTGCATACAAATGAGCAATGAGTTGTAAAAACTTTTTCGATTAAAGTTCATAATTACACTTGCAATGTTGGAGGACAGAGCGAGACGATCATATAGTTCTTACACTGGCAGAAAAGCTGCGCCACAAATTGAACAAAAATAATTCCGGATATTTTTAATCCTTTTTCATATTTTCCGTGAAAAAATGAAATCAAAGTAGACGCTTGACATTCGTCTAGAATAAGTTATTTGCAAAATTTTAAATTTTCCAGCATCTAGTAAGGACATAGCTGCATATTGCGCATACGCAACGCTTGCGTATTGTTGAACAATTGGAATAGTCCTGGATGAGTAAAGCATAATTAAAAAATTATTTCATTCATGATGATTTATGTAAGAAAGAATACTACCAGTTTTTAAGTCGAATAAACAAAGAATTGACATTTGGTAGCTTTTAGTTTATAGTTCAAAATTTGTCCACAATGAGGTGTGCACACAGACAGGCTGTGTCTGTCAGGATATGTTTAATAGGAGGTCGAAATTAGAAGAAAAAGGAAGCCTAAATACAATTTTTTAAACAAATAAAAAATTTCCAGTTACCTCACACACAAGGAACGCAACATAGGAAGAAAATAGATTAAACTCCAGGAGTTGTTATAACTTGATATAATTTTTAAAATACACAATGTGCTTGTAAAAAATCTTTAAAGCCATTGTCTTAATTCTAGTTATGTATTTGTCTAATAATGATTCCATAAATGAAAGTAACTGCTGACAACTCTCAAGATCTTATAAGATTACAAATACTGCTCAACAATTAACTTTAAAATATCAAAATAAAAAAACATGGCTTTAGATGCATGGAAAATTTAAAGAAAATATTGAACAAATTCTATGGAATTTAAGCTTAAAAATAATATTAGGTAATAGCTTAATATTTGTTAAATAATGTCACAATGTCTTGTGAACTGTTTTTGTGTTATTCTAAGAAATATGAATTTTATTAAAAAAATACGTATACGCAATGTAGCTTTAAATGAGCGGAAAATATGGATGAATGATAAACATTTGTTTTTACTAAGAATTAAGCTTCCTTGGTTTCTGTAATTAAAATATTTAACATGTAAATACAGGTGTTCACTTTCTTGAACGCAAATGCAAACAACTTACACTAAAAAAAATGTCCTTTTCTGCCTTGAATTCGAGAACTAGCATATACCGATTACAATTAAAAAAAAAAAATACAAAGGAAGTACCCGTTCAGCCGATTCATTTGTGATAACAATTGCTGTTTTTTAAGAACTTAAAAATTTCTGAAAATACCTTCCATCTGGAAAATCGAAAGATCTTACAATTTCAGTCAATTTGGCATTTTGCACAGCAAAAGACAAAAGACGTTGTCAAAAATTATAATACATGAGAGAACTAAATCAAGATCAGCAATCATTTTTCATTTATTATTATTTATATGTATATATATATATTTAATATTATTATTATTTTTTAATTTGGGGATTAAATAATTAAAAACATCTACTGTTTACAAACTTGTAATTATGGACAGAACTTCCAATTTAAAAAACCAATAATGCTGGAAAGTATTCAACGCAGGCTGTTTAAATAAGGTTTCATCTAATGCAAATCAGAATTCTATGTATCTTGTCCTGTCCTGCTTTCATTAAGCTTTTGAGGATTCCATCGATAAGCGTTATTTCATTGATATCGATATCCTAAGCCATTTAGTTTAAACAAATAAACTTTCAAAAAACTTTCGCTTTTAATCAAACTGAATTGTTTGGCTTCTATACCTTCCAAAAAAATGATAACAATTTTTTTAAAATTTAATTTTTGTTTTTGGTTGTACTAGACAACTCTAAAAATATTTTTTTATTCGAGTCGAAGGCACTACCAAACAAAAAAAAAAGTTTGTATTTTAAAAAAAAAAAAATGCGTAAAATTTATAAAGTTTATTATAAGAAATATTTTCAAAAATTTTTTTATTGACACTGTGCAACATTTCTGAGGTAATCGGCTGGAAACAACTTTTCTTTTCACTTTTTTTGGAGTACATCCTGAAACTAGAGAAACCCCCAAAGGATTTTGCTCAATGTCATCACAAAGGTATTTTTTTATTATCGGCCAAATTTCCATTCCAACGTGATTTTTTGAAGATAAGACCATTTTAATCAAGTCCACATATCGTAAACCGTTCAAAAAAACTTTTTTAATGTCTTGTGCAAAGTTGTAGATGCGAATAAGTACAAATTAACTCGGAAGACAATGAATATGATGGACGCACTGACAGAGATGTAGCTCTGGATTCTCTTTCTAGCTCGGACGATACAGAGTCAAACCACAACAAGCGTCAACTTCAATGGATATCGATTGAAACTTTTTTTTCATTTTTTTTATTTAGATTGTGTATAGTAAAAAGAATAAAAATTTGGTAATTTTTTAAAAATATTAGTAATTTTGTGGCACTCGATACAGTTTCTTTTTGGTGTATGTTCTACAATTTATTTATCTTTGACAACATCCAAAACTTTTTTGAATACATGAAAACGAAATTCAGGACGGTCTACGATATGTAGATTCCATAAAAATGGTCTTATTCCCAAAAAACAAGGTTTAAGCGGAAAAATTGCGGATATAAAACAATTACCTTATTGATGACTTTAAGCAAAATCCTTTGGGGGTTTCTCTAGTTTCAGGATGTACTCCAAAAAAAGCGAAAAGAGAAGTTGTTTCCATTTTTTGTGTTGCACTGTGTTATTAAAATAATTTTTAAAGGAGTTTTTTTTTTTTTTTTGTTTCATCGATTATACTCTTTGAATTGGATTCGATGGATAAATAAAATATAAAAATAAATGCAACAACTATTCTATAAAATTTGTTTATGCGAAGTCACAAAACTCTAATTTTCTTGTATATAGTATATAAGGTCAATTTAGCATTATGGTTTTTAGACGATTTTATTTGTTTTAAAAGTTATTTTGGCTTCAATAAATTTTTGTAGTAGAGTGCTTGATGCTAGGGCCATTGACTAGAACTAAGAAATATTTTCTAGAATTAGTATATTTATAAAAATAATTGTTTTTTTTTTTAAGTTTCATCCTATTTTAAGTTTTTCAGTATATTTATTTACCAACAATTTGATTATTTTTATATCATCGCTAATTATACGCTTTAAATTGGATTCGATGGATAATTAAAATATAAAATTATTATCTTGTTCATATTTCACAAAAGCTTTGTTTTAAAAAATAACTTATTTTACACATAATTATGCCTACACAAAGATTTAATTATAAAAATGGCATACGTAAAGTCGGGCGCGGATGACTTTGGGATACCCTGTACCAATAGCTCGCAATAAAATCCGGTTCCTTCACAAAAAACCAAAAACAGAAGAATTTTGAGCAAACATTTTTTTTGACCGATCATTCCTATGGGAGCTATATAATATAGTCAACCGATTTCAATAAAATTTGACACAGTGCCTTAATATCTTAAACGAGATCTGAATGCCGAATTTAGTTCAAATATCTTTACAAACAAACGAAAAACATTGAATTTTGTATAAAAACGTTTTTTTGGACCGATTGGTCCTATGATATAGTCAACCGATTTAGATTAAATTTAGTACAGTGCTTAGGAACTATAAAATACTCACGAATGTCAAATTTGGTCCCAAAATCTCAATAAACAAACGAAACACAACAAAAATTGTTAAAAAATCGATTTTTTGGAAGATCGGCGCTATGGGAGCTATATGATATAGTCAACCGATTTTTATCAAATTTGGTACAGTGATTGGGAACTATAAAAAACTTTCGAATACCAAATTTGGTTACGATATCTTCATAAACAAACGAATTATTTATCTAAAACGCTTTTTTTGTCGAGGTCGTCTCAAACACACCTCCCATGGAGCTATATAATTTATCCCCGATATCAAAAAACTAAAATAAACTTGTCTCCTATAAAATAATATGGGATCTAATATGAAAGTTTGGTAACTCTAGCTCTTACCATCTCTGAGATCTAGGCGTTCAAACAGACAGACGGACAGACCGAGGGACGGACGGACATGGGTATATCGACTTCTCTATCACCCTGATCATATTTTAGGTAACTTTGGAGTGTCTCCGACGTTTTAATCAGTTCTAGCTTATTTAAAAAATTTAAGAACTATTTCCATATATTTATTTACCAATAATAAATATATTTTTGTAGCATCGTTTATTATACGCTTTAAATTGCATTCGATAGATAAATAAAATATTAAATAAACAGCTATTACCTATTTCACAAAGGCTTTGTTTTATAAAATTAAGTTTTTGTACATAAATAAATAAGTACAGAAAATTTTAATTAAAAATATTCAAAAAATATTGTATTAAATATGTTGATACAGAATCCACAAATAAAAAAATTAATTTTGTCGTATATAGTCAGTTGATAAGATAAATTTAGCATAACGATTTTAAAACCATTTTGTTTTTTAATTTTATTAGAAGTTATTTTTGCTGTATTTTCGAAGCATTTTTGCATAGCTTACCTAAAATTTTTATTTAATTTTTTTGCTTAAGCTTTAATGCCCTTTTTTGCTTTCAGTGTAAAATTTAAGACATATAGTTTGTTTTTGCAGATTGGCCACAACTCGTTCGCACATCGCGATTGCAAAAGTTGTTTTAATTGAAAATCTTTAGTTTTCAAAGGCAACGTTGACAGACAGACAGATGGACGGACGGTTACTCCGACAAACTCACATGCACACAAAATCTGTAAAGTGAAAACAACGCCCAACTCTAAATGAAGCGATTTACATTTGGCCAAAATGACACTAAAAGCTGCAACAAAACCAACAACCAAAAACGGATAAAAGCCACAACAACATCAGCTAACAAAACAAAGCTGCCTGAATTCAGACTCTGTCTGAGTTTCAGCTTCAAATGCGGCGCCATGGCAGCTAAATGTTGCACATATGTATATTTATTTCTACGCACTAACACAGTTACAAATACACCGACACATATACGTGTACATGTATATATGTACTACATATGTACGTATGTATAGAACCATCAACGTTGACTTGCATTGATGCTTATCGTTTGTCTCGCCTTTAGCATTTACTACATAACTGTAGCTGCACTTTGGCCATGTCTGTTTGTGCATTAGTGTGTGTGATATATATGTATGTATGTATGCATGTGTGTCTGCGTATGTATATGTATGTGTACTCCTACTCCTCTTACTCTGCGCGCATTTATTTCAATCGTTTGACTGTTTAGCCATTTCCATTTAAGTTTTTTTTTTTATACTCTTCTGGAGGGCATATTAATTTTGTGAGAAATTTGGCAAGAGTAGCAATCATATATCATTTATAATAGACAGGAATGGAAAGTCAATATATTTATAATAAAAATTAATATATTAACAAACTATATTAATGTTTCCAACCAAAGCATTAATCGCTAAGTAGAAGAGTTGCCTAATCAATCGTGCTAATTAGGACTGCTAATGTAACTAACAAATACAGAAGGAAATTTTACCTGCAAAGCTTATAAAAAAAAGAGAGTACAGAACAAGTTAAAGAAGAAAAGATAAAAGTATTGTAATTTATGACAAATTACTGGACACCCGATAAAAAGAGCTCTTACCAGACGTCTTCGAAATTTAACTAAATGGCAGTTATCAAAATATTCATTTTCTTTCGTAATATCCGCCCGAATGATTTTTAAAAGTAGTAGACAATATTTTTTAATTAAATTGTCTTTCAAACCTTTCTATTATTTTGATAATTGCTTAAATGGGGCCAAATAACACTAGTTAACAAATTTAAGGGTCATCGAGTAAACCTTCATATAAAAGTGGTTTTCAGGGTAATTTTGGGTCGAGAAACGCTAAAATGCAAACCTGTTTTTTCTTAATCACCGTTTTCGATATTTTTTCAAAAAACATGATTTTGGTCACTTGTTTTAGTTCTTCGTTAATATCTCGTGAACAAAATTTTGTATCGACATAAAAGATGATTTGATCGAAATTTATTGAATTGATTCCGAATTCTCAATCAGTTCCAAGCTTAACATAATTATTAAAAAAAGAATTTCATTATAAAAAAGCAAGCTGGAAGTTTGAAATTTTTAAAAGAGGTCGAAATTCCAAATTTTATATTGAACCTAAAAAACCGTTTTTTACGAAATTTTCTAAAAATCCGCCATTTGTACACCATAAAAACAAACTCCTTGTAAAATATATTATTCCAAATAGGACCTCTTCGAGTCTGCCTTATATGTACATATCGGAATATAGAGGCAAAAATCGAAACAGGGGTTAGACAAGGATGTCTACTTTCACTGATCCTTTTCCTGATCGTTATTGATGACATCATACATAACTCCATTGAATGCAAGCGTAGAGGCATCTACTGGAACTTCACCGAACATCTAGAAGATCTTGCATATGCGGAAGATATTTGCCTATTGTCAGTAAAACACTCAGATATGCAAACAAAACTAGATGATCTGTGCGTCGAGTCGGGAAAATTTGGCCTTAAAATCAACATCGTCAAAACCAAGTCAATGAAAATAAACAGCAATACAGCTACAGGGCAAAGAGATTTAGCAAGTTGAAGACTTCACATATCTAGGCAGTATAGTATCCGCTGAGAACAGTGCTGGAAAGGATATTCTGGCCAGAATAAACAAAGCAACCGGTGCATATGCTCAACTGCGCCAAATCTGGAATTCGTCTAAAATATCCTTCCAAACCAAAATGAGGTTATTTAAATCAAACGTTATCTCCGTGCTGCTTTCTGGATGCGAGACCTAGCTTATAACCGACCTTCTAACAGGAAAAATCCAAAGTTTTCGTGAATAGATGTCTCCGGCGTATTCTTAAGGTGTAGGCCAAACGTCATCAGCAATGCCGACCTATATAAAAAGTGCAACCTGGAACCCATGGCCAACACTATCAAACTAAGGAAATGGAGATGGATAGGCCTCACACTGCGGAAGGATGCGAAGGAAATTTGCCGTCAAGCTCTTGATTGGACTCCCCAAGGAAGCCGCAAAAGGAGCCGCCCTAAGACAACATGGAGGACGTCGCTACAAAAAGAGGTCGATGAATGCGGAAAATCATGGAACGAGCTAAAATTGCTAGCCAAAAACCGGAACCAGGTGGAAGTGCTTTATTGCGGCCCTATGCTCCAACCGGAGATAAAGGAATTGATGTCGACGAATTCAAAAAAAAAAATGTGTAAAGCTCTAAATGGATTTTAAAAAATAGTTGTGGGTGCCTATAAAAAATTTGACCCCTGCTTGCGAGGAACTTTTCAAAATCCAAAATCATAAAAACAAATTCCTTGTAAAATATATTATGCCAAATAGGACCTCTTTGAGTCTTATACATATCGCAATGAAGGGGACCAAAATGAATCATCATGCCAAATTTCTTAAAATACTGAAATATTGTTAAGTTTATAGGTGTCGGATGGTGGAAAATCAAAGTTTGAAAACTCTGTTCGAATTGACTGAAAAAAATTAAACTAACTTTTCGTAACAAAAAGTTTTATGGACTCTGGGTTGCAAAAAAGCTAACGATACGTGATCGGAGAAAAAGCTAGAACGCTAGAACAAAAAAAAATAAAAATTTTTCTATTCCAAAAAGATATTACCTTGAACAGTTGCGGAGATCCTCGATAGGTATACGGGACCACATCAAATTTGGCATTTGAAAGTATTGTAGAGATCCTCAGCATACTAAAAAATTAGATTCCAACAAAAAATACCAATTTACGTTTATATGCGCACTTATTTAGTAGCAGTTCTTGTAAGGCTGAGTTCTGAAAATATCAAGTCTTGGGGAAAAATACATTTTTTGGGGATTAACCAGGTGACCTATTTGTTTTTAAATTAAGTAAAATGAGTATAATACGTCTTCTGACAATATGTCATCGATTCTAACTGTCTTATAAACGTGCTTGGACAAATATAAAGACCCTTTTTTCCCCCTCGAAAAGGGTTCCTCACAAAGAGGTGGAGCACTGCGACCAAAAGGCCTTTTGTACCATACCCATAAATTAAAGCAAAAGACTTTCCGCTTTCCGCATGAATAGCAGTAGGTCTTTTGTTGGTATTGACCTAAGATGGAAGGGACTAATCTGTTCCTTTCCCATGTAACATGCTCTGTCCTATACCAGCGCTGGGCAGTCGTCTTCTAGACAGAGTCTGCACTCTGAAGAGTCTGATAGGCCAATATTCTGCAGATGGTATCTAAGAGTATGGTGGCCAGATAGGTATGCTATCAGGAGTTTTAAGTCCGCTCTGCCAAGACCTTTGTCTTGATCGTATCCACAGGTTTGACAGCACTTTTGCTTGACGAAGCCCCGATACAGACTCTTGGAATGACTTAATCCATTCGCTTTGTTGCCTTACTCCTGTCCTTTTTAATGATCTCTTTAACGATCATTTACACATTATGTTTTTTTTTCAAGTACACTGGTTTTTGATCTCCTTATAATGAACTTCCGTACAACGAAGTATCTTAAACGCGAACTAATATATTTCCCACATAAGAGTTCGCTTAAAGAAAGTTCTACTGTACTTTACAAATTTATTTACACTTAGTATATAACGTATCCCTTGTTATGCCTCATCTAAAGTGTATAATATTACGAGAGAACTTTTTATAAAGACATTAAAACAAAATTAATGGCGTGTTGGTTTTATTTAATTAAAATTGCATAAATTAGATTTAAAAGAGTATGCAAATGTTGACGCGCCCCAGTTAAAACTTTTTTCTTTCTTTTCAAATCTTTTTTTTTATATATTTTTATTATTATTACTTTAAAGTTGATCCCAGCTTGACGCGTTCCATTCCATTCCGTATGTCCTTCAGCATGTTTGGTCCCTGTTTGTTCGACTTGCTTGAGTGACTTGAATGCTTTAAATGGTTTGGCATGTATTTGTGTGGACACGGGTGTGTATTTGTGTGTGCACATAGTTTCTGTGTAGGTATTTGTGTGACTGCTTGACTGTGCCGGCTCAGTGCGTTGTCAATCATGTGCATCACTTGGTTTACAGCTTCAATGATGTCAGCCATCTTGTGATGTCCAATGCGATTCTCTACACGCTGCTCAGGCTACTGTTTTGGTTGCCACTTGTGCCACAATGTGGTATGTGAGCATAAAAATGATACCGACATTTATCTGCTGCATTGTGGCACTTATTTGCTTGCACTTCTGTCCTTAGTTAAACATTTAAAAAACATTTAATTAAAAACATTTATTCAAATATGAGCAATTTTACTTTGCTCTCAAATTTATAAGCTACTTTATTTGTGTTAAATTCTTGCAACAAAATGTTGCCGGCCGCTTTTCATTGCTTTCGTATTTGCCTGAATTGTGTTTGCCTTGTCAACATTTCCGTCAAATTGAGCAGCAACAGCAACAACAACTACAACATTTGTTGCACTTTAAATATGTTCATGCATTCAGCAATGTCCTTTGGCTCAGCTGTTAAGCCTGCTGCGGAAAACTTTTACTAGCGTGAATTTTTTGCTTGCAGCTATTTAATTTTATGGCATACAATTTTCTTTCCACATTTCCCGGCTCGCTTCGTTTTTCCGCCTCAAAAAAAGTCAATTAGGCTGGTTTGCTTTTTGTTTACTTTATGATATTTTTTTTTCCATGGTCCTCAGGCAGTTTTTAATACATTTTCAGTCAGCCATTAATATATATTTTCTTGTTTATTCATAATATCTTATTTCTCGTTGCTTGACTGGCCAATTTTTATGGTACTCAGCTTTAAAGCCTTGTTTAAAGCGGATTTTTTCTGGCTTTTCAACATTAAATGAATACATAAATATTCAGTCAGTTTGTTTCCATGTAATAAGTATATAGTAGCGCCTTTTCAAAGATCGCCTAAGTTGACAAGTACAAAAGGTAGGAAATATCTTCCAATGTCATCTTATATGGCGAAACCTTTCCATATTAAGTTTACTACTTTGTTGCAAACAGGGAGCCTTGTGATTTGCTTGAAACCTGAACATATTCAGTGGTAAGCGTGAAACTTCAATTTTATTCTAAAGTTCCTCAAAATAGTTAACTATGATAGACGAAGAAAATTGAAGAACATTTTAGCATTTAAACCTAAACGGTTATGTTAGTATTTAGAAATATTATAAATATTAATATTTAATAAATGTTAAATTTCCTTAAACTATTTTGGTTTTATTAAAAGGACGAAAATAAAATAAATGTACAAAAAATGCACAGAATTATATGGCACTATTTGTTTGTATTTTTATTGATTGAATATTTTATATTACATTTTCTATGTTGCAAATAATCAATGGGAACTATTTCTTTTCTTTACACTTTTAAAGAATATTTTAATTTTTGAATGTGTAATAAATACAATCAACGATTTAAATGAAACTTTTGCCACTTACGTACTATTAAAAATAAATCAATTAAAGAAAAAATTGGCTTTATCCTTTTTTTTTTTGTTATTTATAAAAACAAAGTATATAAAAATATCGCGATTTTATACCAAAAACCTAAGCTCAGAGTTTTTTGTGAAAATTAACATAGTAAGATAGAGAAAAATATATCGGAAATCCAACAAAGTTACCTCTAACATGTGGAATACTTTAATCTATATATATAAGAGAAACTAATATGTTTCGTGTTACGAAGGTTCTCATGAATGCGTCGATGAATTTCAAATCTGATTTTTGCGTGTGTTAGAGGTTGTCAATATGGACGTTTTAAGCCTATTTTGATGTATTTGTGTGTATAGGTTCGTGAGATATACCCATCGGATTTTGTATGTATATTACCATATATACAAAAACTGGTATTGTGGTTAATCAATGTTCGAGGTCCAACATCGCTTTAAACATTGAGAACAGTGAATGGCGTATTGTGAGCAACGTATCGAAAGGCATGTCAAAAATTGAATTTGTTGGAAAATGATTTGCACTGGGATCAAACTTTAGCAAATGCTGCTATTACTGCTTATCCATATCAAATACGTGTTATATTTGCGATTATTTTGGCAACATGTTTTCTATCAAATCTAACTGAATTGTGGATAAAATATCCAGAATATTTATCAGAAGACTGCCCATGAACGTGAAGATCGCAATGAACGTCAAAGAATTCGGCTAAGACAGACCCGTTAGGCGCGACATTCGACTAATAATGGTGCAAGTGTGAATCTAGCTGCAAGCAAATATAAGAATCTTATATTTTTCCAGATAAGCTAGCTAGAGAATCTTAATATGTTTATTCACTTTAAGAGTATTCAAAAAGTTTGGGCAGGACAACGTCTGCCGGGCTCACTAGTTACTATATAAAGTACTTTAGGGTGGTTGCCGGTGGTATGAAAAATTTTTAAGCCGCTTGTAAATTTATAGGTCAAAGACCAAAATTTGCACTTTTTCGTTTTTGAAACCGTTAATAACTAATTTCCAATCAAATATAATAAATTATGGTTTAAAAAGTCTCTATCTATCGAAACATAATTTTAAAAATGAGTCAGAATAAATGAGCTCTCAAATTCATGAATTACACTAGTTTACAAATTAAAAAAAATGTTTTTTTCCTCAACATGTTTCCGTAGTAAAGTGAAATGCTTGTACTAAAGTGAATTCGATAACTTTTTCTATGACTAGATGATTAAATTAGAAAGCAATTATATTTGGAACATATTTTTGTCAAAATGACGATTTACGCATTTAATGTTTCGTACATTTTTGGTCTATTTTTGTATCCATCAAACATTCTTCAATCGCTTTTTTTATTCAACAGTCTCTAAATGAAGGAAAAAATAAATTTTTGAGCGGAGGGGCTATTAACATAGTGGGATGTTCTAAAAATGGCTACCCTAATATACATTTATGTCGGCGAAAGCGATGCACTTTTGAGATCGATCTTAGCGTTTTTGATAATTCTTACTTATATGGAGTTCCAGCCGAGTTATCGATCATAAAATATTTTTATTTTTTAGACGATTCTTTGACAAGTCATTCATAGCTTATAAAGACATTTTAAGTATTAATTTTTCAAAAAACAGTTTTAAGTTTAAAAATAAAAATTTTAGAAGTCTTGGTCAAGTCACTTAAAGCTATTAAAGATATTTTAACTATTTATTTTTAAATAAAAAAGAAAGTTTTGAATTTAAAAATAAGAATTAAGAAAACTATTAATATTACGAAAAAAAAATCATCTTTCACTTCTCTGAAAAATGGGATCAACTATATTTTAGTATTTAATAAAGCAGCAATAGTTTTTTTAGATTATAAGGAATATTTGGGTTGCCCAAAACAACAAGCAGTGCAAGCAGTTTTTCTATGCTTTTGGCAAAATAGAAAAACTGTTGCCGCACAAGGTTGACAAGATATACAAAAAAAATAATATTTTTAATTTTATTTTTTGAAATATATGCAAGACTACAAGTAGAAGTAGTACTTGTAACTCATAAATATAAAAGGGCATCCCTCTTTTCTCGTTTAAAAATTTTCGGTTGAATTTAGAGAAAATTGAAGAAAGAATAATTGTGTCTAAAAGCTATAATGGCTGCTCCACAGTTAAAAAAAAAATAAATTAATATTATAAAATGGAAAATATTTTTGAGTTATGGCTTAAGGTAGAAAACTGTGTGTCCAAACGTCACAAACAGTCACTCTTTTCCTGGCACCCAGTATCCGACAGAGTGATTACTGCCAGATTCAGATGTAGTGCTAGGCATCCAAAACCAAAGCGATGCGTCTCAACCACACCAGCCAAGGTTGCAGAACCAATGAGGGAACATAATCGGCTTTGTCGATAGTTTCTCATACCTTGGCACCACAATTTCCACCATTGGTGGGTGGATGAGGATACAGAGAATCGTCTAAGCAAAGTGCGATCAGCGTTTGGAGAAACCAGCAAATAAGCAAAAGAACAATGCTGAGGATCTTCAACGCGTGCGTCAAATCCATCTTATTGTACGGCAGCGAGACATGGCTGGCCCCGCAGAGAATGATATCAAAAGTACTATCATTCGTCAACAAGTACCTTAGAATTATATACGGGATATTCTGGCCCAACAGGATATCAAACGTGGAACTATGGAACTACACTAGTAAAGTGCCTATGTGCACCCAGATAAGAACACGCAAGTGGCGTTGGATTGGCCATGCTCTGAGAGAAGACCGAAGCAGCATCGTCAGGATGTCTTTGGAATGGAACCCCCAAGGAAGCAGACGAGTGGGAAGGCCAAAGGCAACCTGGCGTCGTACAGCACTACACGAATTATCCCAACCCAACATCAGATGGTGCACAGCAAAGGAAACTGCGCCAAACAGAGTTCGTGGAAGTTCTTGTTGAAGCCTTAAGTTCCCTGAAAGAGTACTAAATGGAAAAAAAGGCTTAATTATATAGTTCATTTAAGACGCCTCAATAACAATCAACATTGCATTCAGCCAAAAAAAAAAATGGGGTGCCTTATAAAGTCTTGTCTGGCTTTAATTAATTTATTTGTTGTGGCTTTTTTATTCCATTTTCATTTCTGACTATCATTTTTAAATCAAAACTGAGTGCTTATCTTTATTTAAAAATTTGGCTCATCATTATTTATTATACACTGGGGAATAAAACAACCATCCTTAAATACAATTTGAGAAAAATAGAATTCCTCTCTCACTTTTTTCGCTTTTGATTTATAACCTCAAGCTTCATATAATATATGAACTACCGCTCATTTAATCGTCAGCTTCTAAAGGATTAAACACATTAAACATATAAGTATACATTTTTTTTGGTAAGCTTTTGTATTTACAGCCCACACCCATGCACTAATCCAAATAAAAGATATATTTATATAAATTCATTTTTATCAGCATCTTGTCAACATATTAAGATAATCCGCTTTTAATCCTTTTGTCGACCCAAGGTCATAATGACAACGGTGGCAATAGCAAACACACAAAAAAAAGGGAATATAGCAGAGCAGCGGAGAGAGCGGGGTTAGCAAATATCAAAAGCCAGCAAGTTGTTGTTAGCAGCTCTCTCTTACCTGTTTAACAGCTTTACCTGACGTTTATCCCTTTCTGACTTTCATTGTCGTTGCGTGTGAGAGCTATAAAAACGTTTTTATAATTATGATGACAATAAACAAGCCCAAGAGTGGGCCATTCGACCGTTGTCTTTGCTGGCTGAATGCTTTCTGGCTCTGAATCTCTGACTATGAGGCCGGGTCTGAGTCTGGGTTCATGCTGTGCGCGACATTTATGCGCAACTTACCTGCCGCGCCCTTAAAAGTGGGCGTAAGCTGCTCACTCTTGGCTCGTTTTATTATCAACTTGGCATTGTTACACCTTTCATAATGAATTTTCACCTGGAAGCTGCCACAACAATGCCAAGGATATTTCAATTTAGCTCCTCAACACAGTTGCCAACTGCCAGTTGCCACTTTGACGTTTTCTTGTAGCCGACAGAGTTGTTGTTGTTTTTGTTGTTGTTGTTGTTGTTACCTCTTAGTTGTTTGTTGCCTGTTGCCTTTGAAAGTCGCATTAAAATGCGAAATTGTTTGCCTGTAAGTAAGCCTGTGTAAGTGTATCTGTGTGCGAGTATCTGTGAGTACTTGCTCTCAGCTTGGCGGCTTGTTTACCGGCTGTCTGCCTGGCTGGAATGTTGGCCTAAATATTTATGCGCCACAATACAGTGAAAAAGGTGACGATGTCAGCTTTTTAACAGTTGAGGAATTTGTAGCTTGTCTTTGTCTCTTGTCAGTAGCTGCCGACGAGTATCTGTATCTGTGTAGCTGTAGCTGTTTCGATGTCTGTGTTTTGCTGCTCTCTTGGCAATCTGAACTAATCTGCGGTCGCCATAAAATGCACGGCTTGCTCTGAACTTCGTGTTCTCCAGAGGGGAAAGAGAAAATATGTACATTAAATATGTGAACAATGAATGACTGACATGCCAAACAAACAGTTCATCAATCATACGCCCGGTCGTACCAATGCTCTGCTTATCGCATTCAAGTATGCAAGTGTTTGTTTGTGTGTGGTTTACAAAATACCAAAGATTTCATTTTTGTTTATTGGACATTTTGGTCCTTTTAATTGTTCATAGGCCATCATTTTTCAACAAAAATTTACAATAGGCAAAGTTTAAAGCTTTCAAAAATCAGACAAAAATATATTTTGTGTATAAAAATATTAACAGTGAGACAACGCATATAGCGACAAATGAAATTCTTGAAAATATGGTTTGCAGCTAAGATGGATATTTTTGTATGTTGAGACAATTTGATAGATATTTAAATTAAATTGCTTAGTATTAAGCATAAAGAGATTATATTGGTAAAAATTATTTTATAAATTAGTATGAGTTTTATTTGATTTAGTATGAAAATTACCCAAAAACACCGTAAATGATTTTAAAATTGAACTAAATATAAAAAAATTATAATATAAAGCAAAATATTTATTGGCGACGACAATTTTTTTAAAGACAATCTTCTCAAGATCCAACAAATTTTCTTTTTTTATATTACAGAAATTAACCTGATAGCCTAATAACAAATCAAAACAATTGTTTGCCTCTAGAAAACTATTGTCAAAAGAGAAAAGCTTCTTGAATTCAATACTCTTACTATCTCCTGTGGAAACCCCCGATGGCAACAATGGTTCACGGATGGGTCCAAAACTGAGCAGGGGGTAGGTGTTGGAATCGTTGGACCCAACACCAGAATCTCTACCGCAATGGGCATCTCGCCCAGCGTCTTTCAAGCAGAGATTCATGCCATAGAGTTCTGCGTCCTTAATATCCTTCTCAAGGGAACTAGGGGCGCAAACATATGCATTTTTTCAGATAGCCGAGTTGCCATTAGTGCATTGTCTTCCTGGAGCATCTCCTCCAGGATGGTTAAAGAATGCTATAACTACCTATAAACCCTGTCCGCCCGGAACAAAGTCGTGCTATGTTGGGTGCCAGGACACTCGGGAGTGGATGGTAACGCGATCGCTGACGATCTAGCACGACAGGGTGTCTCCACCCTGACTACATCTCCTGCGCCGTTTTGTGGTATTGGTTGGTCGACGATCAAAACCATGATAAACAAATGGTCCGCAGGAGAACGTAGGAGATACTGGTTCTCCCTTCCGGGGCCACGTCAAACAAAAGTGCTTGTCAAACCTCTGTATGCAATCAAGACAAAAGGTCTTGGCAGAGCGGACCTAAAGCTCCTGGTATCCGGCCACCACACTGTTAGATATCATCTACAGAAAATTGGCCTATCGGACTCTTCAGAGTGCAGGCTCTGTCTAGAAGACGATGAAACCACCAGGCATATTCTCTGTGACTGCCCAGGGCTGGTATGGGACAGAGCCTGTCACATGGGAAAGGAACGGATTAGTCTCTTCCATCTCAGGTCAACACCAACAAAAGACCTACTGCTATTCATGAGGAAAGCGGAGTCTTTTGTTTTAACCTAAGGGTATGGTACAAAAGACCTTTTGGTCGCAGTGCCCCACCTTTCTGTGAGGTACCCTTTTAAGGAAAAAAAAATCTCTTGGTAAATTTGAAAAATTATATTAGATTTATATTAAATTATTAATTTCGGTATATTCTACACTACATAACCATAGGAGTTTCAAAGAAGATGGCTTTGTCAGAAATTTTATCTTTTTCTAAAAATGTTGAGCATTTTATTATCGTTTATCGATATGATGATATCGAAACCACAAGAGTTACGACACTCATTGCTATCAAAAGATGTGTTTTATGCGTATGCAATAGAAGATGGTGAAATAAAATTTTGAATTGAACATAAATATTTAATAAATAATAATTAATGAGTCCAAGAAATATTTTAATAAATTTAAAATTAAACTTTAAATTGAATAAAAATATTAAACAAATATTAATTTACGAGTATGAGTATCTAATTGTGGTCCAAAAATATTTTTTGTAAATTTTATTTTGAAATCCTGATATTTTTTAAAATCTTGTAAATTAATTTATGAAAAATATTTTTGTTTATTCAATTATGTATACATATTTACATAATATATGAGTATATTATTATTCTAAATAAAAATATTTTTTTAAACGAAATAACGATTATACTGAGTTATCGATAGCTGATTAATTTAGTATTTTTTTTTTAAAGCAATAAAAAAATTTTTTTTAAATTAATTTTCAATTAAAAAACAAACTTTTTTACCAAAGGAAAAAGTAATAATCAAAAATGTTACGTTTTTAAACAAAAAAAAAATGTATTAATAAAACTTCGAAACAGTTTTATAATACGTTTAAACACCATGTCAAAATTTTTAAAATTTTAAATGATGCTTAATTTATTACGTAATGATTTTTATGTAGTATAATTTTACTCCACCTGCATGCTCGATTCAGGAGCAAATGCGTTTTCAATGAAAGATAAAACTTTAAGAAATATATTGGTTTCATTTTTTTTAATGAATATTTTTGTTTTTTTTTTTGTAGTGTCGGTTGCGGGTTTTAGTATCGTAACCCAGAAACGATTTTTTTTTTACTTTAAAATTGCAAAACTATTTGAAAATACGTCGCAATGTACTATGACCAAAAGTTCAAAATTTAAATTTTACCTTATTTCGTTACGTGACGTAATCATCTTCAATCATATTTACCTACAAGCTCAGTTAGAACTTCGTTAATAATTTTTTTTTTTTAATTTGAAGATTTAAAGAATTTACCAATGGAACCTTCTGACAACCCAAAGCTTTTTATGATAAATTAAATTTTTCTAAGAATTTTTAGACATACCGATACCATATGTGATAAAATTCAATTTAAATCTGGTCTTGGTAGAGATATATTTTCTGACCCATCGACCAAATATACTCATATCTATGGATGCAATATGATTACACACATTTATTTTTAAATCATTTAACTCTTAAAGCAAGTAAGGCGAGGTCATACTGTACTATTACTACTTTTATCTATAAGAACTTCAGTGCGTCTTTTGGCAAATCTTCATAAAACATAAATTGGCGTCTAGGGGTCTGTGCAAAGCACACTCATACACTCGCCTTCATTCATAAACACAGATACACATTCTGAAAGATACAGATACAATTATATATATATACACAATATATACTATGTACAGCTGTGCGCTTTAAAGAGATCATCAATCTTGTTTAATGGTTGTCCGCACGATTGAATTATTACATGTGTCAGCTGTGCGTGAGTTATTGATATTACGTAACAAATGAAGAAAACGCCGAAATAAAAATCAACCATCAAATAAAATCCACACACACACATAGACACACATACAAATATAAAAACTTATACAAACAACTGTATCTAGTTGTATATTTGTATGCGTAGAGAATTCGACAGCTGCCGCACAATTGTAGCATACTTTTATGGGCTAGACTGTCAAAAAATTCGCGACATTTTCAAAGCGCGCTCTCCTCCTTTTGTGTGGCAACTGGCAACTAGTTGCATCATGTTGAATGCCACAGCAGGTGCTCAGTTTAAAGCGTGCTTCTAGGCTGACACTAAAAAAAATAACGCTCAAATTGCTTTAGGTACTACATGACACATAAAATCGATGGGTAAGAACCAAAAAGAAAAGAAAGTACAGTTTGGGTGTGGGCCCTATAAGAAAAACATGTAAAATAAAAATAAGACGAAAAAAAAACGGAGTAAGCTCAAATTTTTCGTCTCAGGCGAAATACCAACGTGATTTGCATATATTTATTTACTTGTAGAGCTGCGCACGAAAAAACTGTTGTGGAACAGGATACGAATTGAACCCTCCTCGACATAGACATCCAAAGCTGGAAAAAGTGCAAGTCACGTCTGTCGCATTGAATGCGCGGGCATTTTGAAAAAGCTTAGTGAAAATCTTAAACTGTCATTTGATGTTTTCACAAGAAATGAAAGCTCAATTTTAAACAAATATATATTTTAGATATAAATATATTTCTAAATATAATACTATTGGGGTTTTTGTTATGTTATAAGTTTAAGTCAGTTTACGTAGTTTCCAGTTGATGAGAATGGAATTTTCATTTATTTCGTAGTGTGCATACAGATTTGGAATGAAAACTCAAATTCAAAAGATTTCTAATTTTAGGCTCCAAAAAATAAAATTCAAGACTGTTGCAGCTTTGCCATTATCAGTTGAATATTGCATTGAAACCTTTTTGAACTACTTTGGAACCAAATATTGTACTCGTTTTCATTTCTCGAAGCACGGCGGAGTAATTAGGAAATAAGTTAAAAATTCTTGACTTTAGAGCGTTAAACACAACTTGTTTTTAGATATTGTTGTAGTTTTTATAAGATGCCACAAAACTTCTAAACAAAATGTCATAATATGACAAATGAGGCATCGTTTGAAGTGCCTTGAATAAGAGGACTTATCCACGAACAAAAAAAAACACATTTTTTTGGTAGATACTTCACTGGTTCTCAAAAGCTAGAGCTCACTTAACAAATTTCAAGCATATATATTTTGTGAGATTTTTCTCGCTTTTTTCATTTATTTGTATGTGTTTAATTATTTTTTAAACTTTCTAGTTTTTGGAAAAACTTATTTTTTTTTAATTTTTTATCGTAATTTTTCCGGAATTCTTTTGATTTTTAAATGGAAATAAATAACAGAATTTCACAACTTCTTTATCTGATAATCCATTTAATTTTGGTTTGACATTTCATAATGGATAGACCAGGCAACTCTGACAAATTGCTGAAATGTTTTTTCAATATATAATGGTATAATGGTTCCGTTCGTCAAACGCAAAACATTTTGTTCTCCGATGAAGTTAATTTTTGGTTAATTGGGTAAGTTTTTTGTTGAAAAAATGTTTCTGTGACTCCTTGCACAAGTTCAATTTTCATTCAGGGGCCGCCTGTTATCAGAATAATTGCATTGCTTGATAACTATCGTAAATTAAATATGAAATCAAATAACTTTTGTAATCAATCAGTTATTTAAAACGTCTTCGATTTTCTCAAAGTTGCAGCAGCAAGTTTTCTCAAGAAAGGTGATATCAGTCATCAACTATTTGATACCATAAGAACTTTGTCTGGCTTGGGTGTCGCGTTTCGAGTCATCGTGAAAAAATGGATGAAGAATATACTGGTATATAATTTTGTCTATCATCAAACTCATCTCCCGATATAACTCGACTCTACATGATCACAATGAATCCTCGAATCGGATAAATTACTTGAGCAAAACGATTACAATCCAATTATTGAATATCTTGGCTGATCAAACGCGAAATTTATTATTAATGAATATAGCGAATTACTTTTTTTTTATAAATGTTGAATTATAACCCATAAAATCAAGGGTTGATTGCCAATAATAAATATTCGAGAAAAAAGAAAAATTATTAATGAATGCAAAGAAGCAAAATTTTTCACAGTGATCGCTGACTTAACAACTGATGTTGCTAACTTGGTTCAAATGACTATATTGGTGCGATACGTTACAATCCAAAAAAATAAGACAGAGCCAAGATACTATGCATCAAAGAACTTTTTATGTTTCATTCGAATCAAAAGGGGACGCTGTCACGATTTCTCATGACATTATTGGGGTCTTGTTTGATAAATATATATTCGAAAAAATTCATCTATGTGGTTAAGCTTGCGATGGTGCGGCCGTTATGTCAGGACAGTTGAATGGATTACAAGCACTTATCAACCTAGTTCTATCTCATGCAACAAAGAATTCCCCAGCCCTTCAATCAAACTCTTTTTCGCAACATTACAGCGAATTTTCGACTAGTTCTCGCAGTCTCATCGGCGATGGGAAAACCTTATAAATACAAAATCTTTCGGCATGCAACTTCTGAAAGAATTAAAGCTTGAACTTTTGAGACCAACTCTGAGTGTGGAAGAGAGACATCATTGGAAGATTTCGAAAGCGAAGCGCTGTCTCAGAAACGAAGACTCCACATTAAAGGTTTACTCGTTGGTCTGCACGGCTGAAAGCCGTCAACTGTTTAGAACGAGAAACATCGAGAGAAAAGGCTACTTGAGAAGATATAATGGACGCAAATTCTCTATTTTCGGCGATCATTTGGTTATTTTTACTAAACCTGGCATGGTGGCATTCAGTTCTATCATGCATTGGCATTGCTGAAGTGCAATTACAGAAAAAAGAAATTGATCTTTTGAAACCCAAAGTTGTCTCGAAAATGTAATGAAGAAATTGCCAAGCTTGCGTGAGGAGAGCAAGTATGATTCTTTCGTTTCGAGAGCTAAATCTCAATGGGAGAAGATGGGATGGAAGAATCCGGATTTTCCGATCATTAGACAACGACGAACGAACAAAATGCCAGGCGAGAAAGAAATGTTCCCCACTGGGCCTTTTTCCTTAAATCTGCCACTGGTGGCGGCATTGTGGCCGAAATCGTATTTAAACATTAAATTTTCTGTCCAATAATGCCCTTGTAGAGCCTACTACTTATCCAGATCACATCTAGACTCCTAGCAAGTCATGCCACACTTATATATTGGCCCAGTGTCTTTCAAGATGAGATTCATGCCATAGAGATCTGCGTCCTCCGTTTCTCAAGGGAACTAGAGGCGCAAACATATGTTTTTTTTTAAGATAGCCAAGCTGCTATTAGGGCATTGTCATACTGGAGCATCTCCTCCAGGATGGTTACCTTCAATACCTGTCCGCTCGGGACAAAGTCGTGCTATGTTGGGTGCCTGGACACTCGTGAGTGGATGGTAACACGATCGCTGACGATCTAGCTCGACAGAGTGCCTCCACCCTGACTACATCTCCTGCGATCAAAACCATGATAAACAAATATGCCGCAGGAGAACATAGGAGCTACTGGTTCTCCCTTCCGGCACTTCGTCAAGCAAAAGTGCTTGTCAAGCCACTGGATGCCCTCAAGAGCAGAGCGGACCTAAAAGTCCTGGTAGCTTACATATCTGGCCACCACACTGTTAGATACCATCTACAGAAAATTGGCCTATCGGACTCTTCAAAGTGCAGGCTCTGTCTAGGAAATGATGTAACTACCTATTCTCTGTTACTGCCCAGCGCTGGTATGGGACAGAGTCTGTCACTTGGGAAAGGAACGGATTAGTCCCCTTCATTTCAGGTCTTTTACGGAAAAAAATGCCCCTTTCATTGATATTAAAAATATGTAAATTTCTTTGTTTTATTGTGACTTAACTTATAAAAAAACGCCCTTTACTTACAAAATAATAACAACTTAATATAATTATTTTTACAAATTTTGTAATTTCCAAATATTTTATTGTGATTGATCCACATATTTTGTGCAACATTTTGTATATTTTTAATTAAAAAATATTTTTTAATTGAATATCAATCCAAATTTATCATTTTGAGTGCAGCCTGTTTTCTCAAATAGACAACCCTTCTATGCCAGTAAGCTATGTGGCTTGTAAACAATTCCTGTTCCCAGTTATGAGTACAAAATTGTGCACAGACCATAAAAAAATTCCTTTGCTCTGAGTATGTGTGTTCTCTTTTTTGTTTTTAATATTTTTAATAAAGCTTGTTCCATTGTCAACAATGTCAAGTCTTTGATACCTGACTGTCATTTCTAATAAAGTATCGAAATACGCCTCAGCATAGCCACAAAAAAAGGCCAAACTTTATGTCAAAACTCATAAATCTGAAATTGCATTTTTGCATGCAATTGGCATTGAAGGGTTGTGTCTGGTAGTTGCCTTGTAATTCGAGTCATTTGGTAGACAGTGGGAGGACGTGGAATGGAATTCAATGGATCATGCAACAGGCGGTAAAAAGAGCAACGCCTTGCACTTGTTTACATTTATATTGAAACTCCTACAAGGAAGCACAACAATGGCTGCTACAACACCTGCCATGGCAGACTGGAGACATTTTTGTTCTATATAGAAACTGTCTTTCATCATTCAGAATGTGACGATGAGATGAGAGATAAAGAAGAAGAGCATAAAAAGCAGAACTAAAACAATGCTCAGCTGAGAGTAGTCTGAGCAGAGCTCGGAAGCTCGGAGAGTAGAATAACGTTGGACGGTAAAGATTTGAAGCATGTCAGAAAAAATTGTATTTTATCCACTGACAAAAGTTAATGGGAAGCAGGGGGAACAGAATGAAGCGGGCTGTGATACTGCCAGGGAGCGTTACCTACAACGTGTCAACTTTTATTTTTGCTTTAAGCTGAAAATAACGATGAATGAAATGGCCCATTTTTTTTTTGTTTTGTTTCGGTTGTTGTTGGGAGGTTTTTTGTAGACAACATCTTTACACATTTTATCGCTCATTCCCTTTGGAGATGTGTCATTTTGTTGTTGTTGTAATACACTATACCCGTAGAATTAAGGATATTATGGACTTCGGCGGGTAATAGGCAACGTATGAGAACAAAGGATGAACAGCAGATACTCATATCAGTCTTTTTTATCACACATCATAAGGGGTTTTTGCATCGAATTCTGACGCAGGATGACGACAATCCAAAGATTATAAAATGGTGGAGTGTTACAAAACGTTGCCGTCAGCCAGTTGGTGTCACAAGGGGAACCACGTGTAACCCTAGACTTGGGTACGCGCAGTAATTGTGACACACTTCTGGAAGTGCGACTATACTCTCCACGTGAGGGCGGCTGGAAGCAGGCCCATGGTTAGGTCATGTCTCTGCCATGGGTTCTGACGAATGGTAGTTCCGGCGAGAGAAGAAAACTCTATAAAAGTACCCCAAATCCGAGGGTCTCAGTCATCACTTTGCGAACTCTGGATACCTGCCGACCTCCAGTTTTAATAAATGGCTTCCCGCGGTAGCTGGCCTATGCCGCGGGTGACTCACCCCTTCCCCGACTTCTCGTGGGTCCAAAATTATGAATTCCAATAAATCTAACAAAAACAACAAAAACCAAAAACCTGAGATCGTAACTCGCTAAAATACGATAGGGAATAACATCCCGAAAAATGCAGCTCAAAGCACGGTGAGGAAGGAACCAGAAGGTGTCCTTCCCATCCCGGATTGTGCCGGCAAGGGCAAGATGGCAAGCCCACCGTCTTCCCTAGATTCTGAGGAAAGGCAGTCCAACCCATCCTCGGACGAAAAAATGGAACAAAAATGTTTTGCTTCTTCGTCCAAGGTAGGGCTGGCTGCCAACTCTTCAGAGCCGGCTACTCCTAAGATGCCACCACCAACAAAACCGTCTTACCAAGACAGGCGACGGGCAGGAGAAATTCTCCAAAAGAATTACCAATCCGGAGGTCATTGGTCAGTTTGAAGTGATCTTTCAGGAGCTAATGAAAAAATCTATGTTACTAACAAGAGCTTAAGCAACTAAGTTGGACAAAAACAGCCGAAATAAGCCAAACGATCCCCGAGGTAGTTCTTCAAAAAGACGACTCTTCCATGGGAAACTTAGCATGGGGAACTTGCCACCATATACCCCAAATATTGAGCCTTCCAACTTCCACTTGTTTCGTTCAATGACTCATGGCCCAGGAAAGCAAAAAACTGGGTCCTGAAGCATTTTAAAGGATGAGGAGTTTTTTAAGAGATGTATTAGAATTCTAACTGAAAGATGGCCAAAAATCGTAGAAAGCGATACGCAATATTCCCGCAATATTTTTTCAGTATAGTATATGAGAAGAAAGAATAATTAGAAATATCAGTCGCTAAGTATAAATAGAGTATTACTAAATTTAAGCGAATAAAAAGAATATTTTTTCCGTTTCAGACAGATGTCACAACGATTTTTGAACAGATCTCTGGAGCATGCGTATAAAGGAACCAGTTGTCCCAAGATCAATCAAGTGCTCACGACGGGTTACATTTTCCACAAGAATACTTTTAGTCTTTTCTTGGGTTCTTGAAATAGATGTCACTAAGGGAATCTCTATCCGGATCGCGATATTAGGGGCATTTCGCGTATGCCGAGCTGTAGGCAACCGGACGGGTCACAGGTTGCGGATAGTGAAAGGCCTTCAGATATGAAGGTTAGCTGCGAATAACCAATAAGCAGTCCCCAGGCAGCGTTCAGCGGCTAGGAGGGCAGAGTCTCAGAGAAGCTTTTGGGTGCCTGCGAACTCCTTATAAATCCTGAGTGTCTAAGATTCTCCTAGCGTCGTGGCGAGTGATTTGGCGCCATTCAATAACCAATCATGCTAACAACTTATGCTTTAATGCATTGCAAGCCCCCACATGAGTTGGCAGACTCTTGTTAAAGGCACGGTAGCGGAGGAGCTCCTTGCGTCCACAGACTTCCCGGAAGTTTACTGCCAACATGTGCTTAGTCATCAGAGGATGGTACTTCCTACTAAGCTTCCGCTTTGTGCTTATAGCTATCGCGGAAAAATTACCAACCTGAATAAGAGTTAATAGAAACATGGATCAAAACGTAATGATTAGAAAGTCTCCAAGGGGTAATCGTGTTTCGAGAAATCCCCCTGCTCCGGCAGCACAAATTCACCTATAGCAGATACCTGAAAAATACATACACAAGAACCACCGAGAGGCCCTATGCTCCATCTGGAGATAAGCGAATTGATGATGATGAAGGGAATCTCTAGCAGATCCCTAGTGTGAGACCTGGAAAGCTTGAAGAACAAGGACTGATTAGAACGCCCGCAACGAGCATCTCCTCGCAGTACAACAACTGTGCACTTTGCAAACTATATGCAGGGCATCCCTCAGTCGGTCTACCCCCACAAATTCACATTTTTGCCGCCGTGCTTCTGAGTTAGCTAAACGCTTTAAAGGCGTCGCCCCAAGAGCTGTCGCCGGTGGACGCAGCTATGTTGTTGTTGATCCTTGTTGCTACTGTTGTTGTTTAACAAAAAGCTCACTTGAGCCAGAGCAAAAACATTTTGACACTAATTTTATTTTGTATATAAAAAACATGGCAAAAATTTTGTAAATTTTTGTTTTGTTGTAGCTTTTTATTTTGGCGTCAAAGGATTTACGTTGAAAACAAAAAAAAAAGTGAAAAAAAAAGGAAAAATCTGAAATAGAAATGTAGACAACAACAAAATAGCATACGAAATGGAAAATAGAAAACACATTGCGTCGTTTGTTATGCCACGTTTGATGTTTTGGATTGTTTCGGGCCGTCTCTGATTTCGGCGAATTCAATTTTATGCAAGAAACTCATTAAAATGCCAGTCAACATAACTTTAGCTAACTTTAATATGTCGACCGAAAAGTTAAGCAACATCCATTTTAAAATTAACATAAATTTAGGCGCTTTCAACACTTTCGCACCTTATGGGATTTCCGGGGGTAGGGGTTGAAAATGAGAGGCACCCACACGCTCATACACACACACGTCTGAGCATTTTAACGCTTCGTTAGGGCCATGCCTAAGCGCGAAAATTAACTGCCGTGAAAACATTAACATTATTTTTTGCATCCCGAAATGCTACAAAATAATAAGCAAGACAAATGCCAAAGCGAGAAAAAAAAGACACAAAAAAAAAAGAAATGCTGTCCAAAATGGCAAGTAAAATTGAAAAGGTCCTTAGAGATTAAGAAGTGGGGTAATAAAGTAGTAGGACGTTACAAACATACATATATAGAATAATATAATTATATTACGAATTAAAGATACACTATTAAGGTGCATATATCGGTAATGTAGAAAAATAAGTTTCGACAAGTGCTAGAGACGCTGATGGAATTGAAAAAGTATCTCTGTTACCTAGAGTTGAGAGAGAACGAAAAGATCTGCAGATCATAAATAGAAAAAACAAATGGATTATGTTACACTCCATGCATCCTATGAAAAGATCAGTTCTCGATAAACACAGTATAGTATCGAGTGATTCGGCATATTAAAAGCCAAGTTCAACCGTCAGAGACATTGGAATAAAATCAACATTAGTTACATCCCAGAACATAAGAGTATCAGGTATAAGTTGGATCCTAATAATTAAATATATAAAAGCAAAAGAATGCATTGACAACAATGGATTAAAAATCGAAATCTAAAAATTTAATTATTGGAAATAAAGATCGATTGTGCCCAAGCTTTCATCCTTCCACGAAAAAAGTTAATAGTGCTACAAAACTTGAAAATTGTCCAGAGCTGTTCTCCGGCTTCAGCAGACCCACTACCAAGCATCAGCTACAAGACGAAGAGCAGCTTGATTGGCCTAAGACAGGAAATACAGCTCAACAGCTCCTATAGTTTGGATAGGTACTGTAGGGGTTTCTTACGGAAAACTACAACTTAAAAAACAGCTGAGCTATCAAAAATAAAGATTCTTTGAGCTTGCGAAGCAAAACGGAAATATTTACGGAGTTCGATTCTAAGCAAAAAGAAGCACATCTTAATATCATACTATCAGAGCCATCCCAAATAATTAAGTTTGAATCATGAATCAGACCGGCTAAAACACGCTGGGGTAAGTACCAGTGCTGGGAAAAATAGATGTTTTTTAATGGTTTTAATTCGATTATATGTTGCGAGAACCTTGCTTTAATAAACCAGATAAAAAAAGAGTAGTTGGGCAAAACTGAGCACGTTGTATAAATGTTGCGAAAGATGATATGGTAAAATTAAACGTCCTTAATTAGGAAGATGCTGCAAAGAATGAATGCAGCACTCATGCAGAAGAGGCCATCTTTGATCAACAGAGGCCGAATTGTCTTCCATCAGGACAACGCCAGGCCACACACATCTTTGGTGACGCGCCAGAAGCTCCGGGAGCTCGAATGGGAGGTTCTTTTGCATCCACCGTATAGTCCGGATCTCGCACCAAGTGATTACCACCTATTTCTGTCCATGACGAACGCGCTTGGTAATCGGAAGTTGTCCACAAGAGAGTCCTGTGAAAATTGGCTCTCCGAGTTTTTTGACAATAGGGAAGCGAGCTTCTATAAGAGGGGCATTATGAAGTTGGCATCTCGTTGGGAACTCGTCATCGAACAAAACGGCGCATATTTGACTTAAATCGCATTATTATAACCAATTTTATGAACAATTGAAAATTCAATAAAAATACCGCAAGACTTTTTTGACAACCTAATATTATATTACACTAGTCGACAAATTTCACACTTTTTTTTTCTCCAAAGATGAGACTTATATCTTATGTTAGGGCAATGTTTCAGCATTCAAAACCCGTATTTTTTATAATCTTGTTATAGCTTGTTTTTTTTCTAGGACTATTTAGTGAAAAAGGACCTTTTTCAAAAAATGATTTCACATATGATGTCATAAAATCTGTACTAAATTAAATTTTTTGCAATTCTTTTTTTCCTTAAAAGCAGAATAGAGTAACTTTCGATAATGTCTCCAATTATAAAAATCGGTTCCCTAAAGAAAAAACTACAGCCGAAAATGTGTGCCCGAAAGGCCAAAAACACAACATTTTGGTGACTTTTTCTACAAATATCACTATTTTTTTCTACAAAAGTTTTTGATACCTAAAAAGTTAGCTATTTTAAGTTATTGGTCATGATATGTAGATGCGATTTGTGTATAATTTTGTATATTAATGATAAAAAATTACTGATTTATTGAATTATTATTATTATATTATTGCTATTATATATATTATATTATTGTTCGAAAGTCTAAAAATTAAATTTTGTTTTTAAGGCCAAACACATTCTATTATAAATGCTTTTTTCCCTGCAATCTCCGTTGAATCTTCATTAGGTCTATCTGCATAAATTATTCTTTCACGTAGTACTTATACCCTTGACCTATAGATCAGATTATAGAGTATAAAAATGTTGTACAATCAAGGCGGTGCCCCACAGTGGAATACCCTGCATATTCCTAATAAGAACTTTCCAATTGAAATACATTTTTTTTTGTTGAAATTCAATATTTATACCTATAAGTTCCGTAAATGTTTAACGATTGTAATGAAACTCGAATGTTACGTCAAAAAGCAATTTAAAGTATGTTAAATAAGTTACAAGTTGAAATGTTGAGGGGTGTGGTAGAAAACACGGTAAATCGCTTGCGGGGTTTGGGAGGTCCGCATCGATCAAATTTGTATGTAGATTTGTTTATTAGAGCCACATAAATCAGCTTGCCAAAAATTGTTATTTGAGATCACTTGTAATCATAATTAGGAAGAGTCAAATATTAAAACAGTTTGTATATTTTTGACGGTAGCTTTTGCTGTATTTGTCCGATTTTGTTCATTTTGGACGCACAGATGCTTGGAACGCATCACGGTGTACCCAAAAACCGTGAAAATCTAGTGCAGGGGTACGGTTGAAGATATTGACATGATTCAACAAACTTCATCTTCTGAGGAAACATGCGCATCAGCTGGTAAAGTTTGGTGTTTTTAGCTCTTCAAGTCTCCGAGATCTAGGCGTTCATTCGGACGGACGGACGGACATGGCTCAATCGTTACCCGAGGTTATGATAAGCATTTTGATATAAAGGACTTGGGGTCTGCCACGCCTCTTTCTGCACATATCTAGTACCTGAACGGATAGGGTGGCTGTTGGCGCCTAATGCAGCCAATTTATAAATTTAAAGTAAAATAATTAGACAAAAAAGAAATTAAATTGAATTGTATAAATTAACGTAAGAATTCAAGCATAAAATAGCTGAATGCTATAACTATTGTAAAGTTATATTGATACTAACTAAATTTTAGTATCAAATTTACTTAGTATAATAGTAATAGCTTAATCGATGTGTAGCTTAGGCAATATCGACATCGATATAAAATTATTGTCAACTTTTGAAGTAAGCCGACTGCCGGCTACAGAAATAAAAAATTCTTTCCGATTCTGTAAGCCATAGAAAACAGTCGTGTTTTTTGCCGAGATTTCTGTTCCGGCCTTACCTTACGATTTGCGGGAACAGTGGCCATGCAAAAGAAATAGAGTTCCATACATAATAGCATCGAATGTACTTTCACAGGAATAGAGAATTTCATTGATATTCAAAACCGTTTATGTTTTATTACTACTTTTGTAGCGCTCTTATTGAAAAACCCTTTATTATCAACCATTTAAAAGCAAGTTTTTGGTTTTTCAAATTATGCATAAAAAACTTGCTGTAGCTTCATAATTAAATGCTCTAAAGATGGATTTGGGCATTTAATAAAGCATAAAATGCAGTATATAAAAGCAGTACTTACCTTTAATTGAACATTTTATATACATATGTACGTACATATAATTTTTCGCTTTTACGACTCGAGAACTAAACGAAACGCATTAAACGATATCACGCACTTGCATACAATTTACTACACAAACACATAAAAAACATATAAAAAAAATGTATATATTTATTAAATATATATGTATATATATATATGAGATATACAACAACAGCTTTGCCGCCGGCATTGGATTAAATAAAAATCAAAACAGCTTGCACTATGCACCTGTATTACTTATACATATATCACCAACACACCCTCACGCACTGCATATTTACTGAGTCGCGCACGAAACCGAAACCGCCCACGCACTTCGACTTAACACGAAAGACTAAACGCATCTAATGAGCAATGAGTGCAACGAGCATGCGCATGAATAAAAAAGCTCAGCCAAATTCTAGAGAGAAAGCAAAATGGCAAAAAATTACACAAACAACTTGAGTGCATTTGAGAGAATTGAAATATGGCAGCTGCAACTGCGTTGAGTGATATCAGAGAGTACTAAAACATAGAGGCGAAATAACTCGAAAAGTTTTTTTTCCCGTTTTTTTTCTCGCGCGCCGAATAAAGTTGCTTGGTGCAAAAGCATATGCACGCACATGCAAACATTGTTGTTGGCAACTTTATATGGCGCACGACAATTTTAACATTAACACTCGAGAGAGAATTTTCGCCTCTTGTATTTAGTTCTCTCTGGTGATATTGAAATGAGCTTAAGTTTGGTTCTGAACCTTTTTGCATTTGAGCAGTGGATTAATAGGTGAGTGATATTTTCAATTACATTCAATTTATTCACACAAAAAACTTAGACGTTATGAATACATGTACATAAAATATATATCTTTTCTACGGAATTATTAAATGATAATAGATATATATTAGAGTCATAAGGAGGTGGGGAAAAATTTACAAAAAAACCCCCAGGAATATGAGAAACTTATTTCTAGGACTTATTCTATGATTAAACTAGGTATTAATGATGTGCACTCTCTGAGATGTGGAAAATCGGAAGTGTAAATGTTGTACAAAATTGGGGATATACATGACCCCTGGGGGCAACCTGCGCATATGTCGTACTTTTGAGATTGCACTTCATCCAAATGAACGGCGAAAGACTGATTCGCTAGGAAACTCTGAATAATTTTTGTCAGCTCTAGGGAAATGCCAACAGATTAATTTTATGTACAAGCCCTTTGAGCCACACAAAATCAAATGCTGCCTTTATATCCAGAAGGACCATTCCAGAGGATCTAGATCTAGCTAGATTTGATTTAATAATATTTTTAATTCTGAATAGGGGATGTAGTGTTCTATAACCTCGTCGAAAGCCGAATTGCTGCGGCGGTTGGACATCGTTCTCATCAATAAAACTGACAAGCCTTCTTTTAATTATATTTTTATTATTTATTCAAGAATCTTGCTTACAGCTGACAGCAAATTTATGGGCCGATATGAAGCAGGAGTTCTAATGGTTTATTGGCCTTCTTAATGGGAATCACCTTAGATATTTTCCATAATTTGGGAAAGCAACAAAGTCGAAGGCATTCATTGATAATCTGATTTAAGTATTTCACTCCATTTCCATTTTAAGACAAATATTTTCAATGCTGTCCAATCCTGGAAATTTTCTGGCCTAGAGATCTTTGATAATTCCTTTTATCTCAGAGATGTTGGCATAGTAAAGCTGTGGAGGACTGACATTTAATAATTCTAATGAATAGGCTTTTGAGGCTTCAGTAATTGTGGTTGGGTCGCTGAGATCATTATAAAGTGTTTGATTTTGACTAAAAGTCTGAACAAGGATGGGGTCGAGAAACGCATTGAGTTGGCCTTTAGAGTCGGGATGTCGAGGCGGTGCTCGACAGTGGAATACCCTGTACCTTTTTTCTTGAAAAATTTGTTTCTGCATATTCCTACTAAGAACTTTTTGATTGGAATTAAATTTTTTTTTTGGTAAGTTCCGAAAATTTTTACCAATTGTGATGAAACTCAAAGTTACTTCAAAGAAGCTACTTAAAGTATATGGGGCAAGTTTCAAATTGATATATGGAGGGGTGCTGGAGAAAACACGGTAAATCGATTGCGGGGTTGGGAGGTCAGCATCGATCAAATTTGGATGTAGATTTGTTTATTAGAGCCACATAAATCAGCTTACCAAAAAGTGTTATTTGAGATCACTTGTAACCATAATTAGGAAGAGTCAAATATTGTCGCAGTTTGTATATTTTTGACTATAGATTTTGTCCGATTTAGTTCACTTTTGATACACAGTTGGTTATGATAAGGACATGGTGTCTGCCACGCCTTCTTCTGTCCGTTACATACATTGCACAAATCTAGTATACCTTTGTACTTTTATGTATAGGGTATAAATATGTAAAATATCGTCACCTGTTTCAATATTGAGTATAAATTAAAGTTTCATTAAAAAAATTAAAATGATTTCTTCAAAAACCATGCTCCCCACTGGTGTACTGCCTAACAGAAATAGAACGACTTTCTGATATATTTCTACATCCACAATTTTCGATTAAATGACTATATTTATATATACGAGGGTGGATTGATAAGTTTCCGGCCTGACCAAGAGATGGCGCCACTAGACCTACCTTGAGGTGGCGTTCTATAGTGCCATCCTTAGATAGCTTGTAGCTATAGTTTCAGCCCGATCGCCATGTTAGTTTAGATTTGAGAGCACACTGAACAAGACGCCTCTGTGTTTTTCTTGAAAATGGAGAAAAAAATTGATTCGAAAAAACATTTCTACCGCCAATTTGACGTTGTATAAGCGTAATCCAAGCGAATTTTTGCGTCGATTCATAACCGTTGACGAAACTTGGGTCCACCACTACACTCCTGAAACCAAAGAACAGTCTAAACAGTGGATTGGACCAGGGGAACCAACTCCAAAGAAGGCAAAAACAATTTTTTCAGCGAACAAGGTTATGGCTACTGTTTTTTGGGATGCAAGAGGTATTATATACATTGATTATCTTGAAAAGGGTAAAACTATCACTGGTCAATACTACGCACTCTTATTGCAACGTTTAAGCCACGAGGTGAAAATTAAACGACCTCATCTGGCGACGAAAAGAATCTTGTTTCATCACGATAACGCACCAGCGCACAAGTCAATCGTTGCGATGGCTAAAACCAACGATCGAAGTTTGAATTGATGCCGCACCCTCCCTACTCTCCAGACCTAGCCCCGAGTAACTATTATCTGTTCCTAACCTCAAAAAATGGCTTGGCGGTAAGAGATTTGCGGACAATGAAGAAGTAATCAAAGCTGTAAATGGGTATTTTGAGGAGCTTGACGAATCAGTCTATAAAGATGGCATTACTAGACTAGAACACCGCTATGAGAAATGTATCAGCTTTGGAGGAAAAAATGGAAAAAATCTTAAAAACGTTCTTTTTCTTGGTCAGGCCGGAAACTTATCAATCCACCCTCGTATATACATTCCACAAACACATTATAATCATAACTTAATAAATTTTTTTTAAAGTCATTTAATTTAAAAATTAAGTAGAAAACGTAGTAAGAACTTGAGATCTCAACGTTACTATATTATGTAAATTAAAACAGTGAAATAAATTGAATTGAATTCAAATGTATTTCATGTTCTATATTGATCGATATCTGGCCTAAATTTAGGTTACCAGCAAATAAATATTAAATGGCGTTATTTTTATTGGTCTTTCAATATAGATTCTAATATTTTTGAAATGTACTGCATGTTTTATGCATAGTTAAATTCTAATAAAAGTTATTCTGTGTAAGATATGGCTTTTTGTTCGGAATAAACCATTCTAATTACGTTCAGCTTAGATAACTTAATTCGGGGCTTCAAATTTCATAGTTTGTGCTGCTATAGAAATAAAATGTATGGTAGTTACAATTAAAACAAAAAACTTTAATCACAAAAAAATAACAATGTTTTGGACTAATCAACCACTTAAACTATTTCATTTACAATTAACCTACATCAAACAAAAGTTCAACAACAAGTTTTTATTTTCACAGGTCTTCACAGACAAAGTCAACTCTTCTGTAACAAACTTCGTTTTAAAGAGTACCAAATAAAGGAAATAAAAAAAAACTCACACACAAGGAATACAAAACCAAATCGAAAGTCAAGACGTGAATTTGCTTAATTTTCAATTTGCAACAACATCAATAACGAACATCGAACATGTTAACTATATACATTGTGTAAATGAGTTTTGTTGAAAAAGTTGTTGCTGATTTTCAATTTCGTACATTGCCCAGTGGAATATATTTGGGTTTCCGGGTGAAGTGGGGGGGGACTCACCTGAGAGAACTCTGATGCTTGGCCAAATGCAAAGCACGCACAATTTGCCAAAGAAAACATAAATAGCATCAAGCAACAACAAACATATGCTACCAAAACACACACACTCACTCACTAGCTAACATAAATACACACACATGCAAACACACTAACTCACAAAAATATATACACACACACATACTCACTTACAAATACAATAAACAAGAGGGAAATGTAACAGTAGAATTGGCAGCAACTGAGAAAATGAAGTCATGTGCGCACCTGTTCAATGCATTTCATGTTCATTTGTATTGTTGATGCCATGGGGTGTGTGTGTATGTGTGGGGACGGGGTGGAGGAGGAGGTGTAAGGTATCCAAGGCATAAGTTTCACTTTTCTATAGTACGGCAGGCTAGTCTATAACTGAGAAATAGTTAGTTCCCTTGGATAAAGGAAAAATCATCATCCTATTTCAGGTTAAGTTTTTGCGTTGCGATAACAAATGCCTTCAACGCATTACAATTCGTTAGTCATTCGTCAGTTACCCTGGAGACCTCTCCACTACAATTCAACAGCAGCTCTACATTTCCTTTGTAGATAGCTGGGTCAACTGTCAGCATTTAAATAGACTTCGACTGGCTATAGTCATTATTTCTACGGATTAAGATCAAGTCATTTCATTTTGATTTTAGTTCAACGTAGCTTAAAAGTTATAAGTTTCCAAAAGGTAAGGGGCAAAACTAAAAAAAATTGTAAAGAGACTACGCTACTTAGACCATCATTATAAGAAATACAAAAGAAACTATCCTTCTGTCCATATTGCCTGATTCTTGAAAAAAAAAGAATAATATTTACTCTTTTTCAGTTTTTTTAATAATGTTTCAAATTTCCAGACTTCTGCAACAGCGAATTAACTTAAAAAAAAACCATAACAAAAGTCACTAATTTTTTTACGTGTGAATGGATATTTTATTTTGCGGCTATACTTATTTTTTAATTATTAAAAATTAAGAATTTGGATTCATCATATAAAAACTGCAAATTTATTCTGTAAAATATATAAATTATAATTTATACATTTTTCCATTTTTAAAATTATGACAGATTAGGAAAGAAAAGTCAAGACAAAGCTCCCACTTAACACAGTTAACAGGTAGTATATAGGTATTGTTTATATACAAGTTTAAAAAAATATTAAAAATTAAAATTTTTGTTACAGCACCTGCATTTTACATTTCTTTGATTAAAATTTTTATATATTAAATACTGCACTATTTATAATTAAAATTATAGTAAAAATCGATTGCAATTATATATAAATTATTTTTTTCTATGTACAGAAGCTGCGATTTAGATCAACTAATGCTTAAATCAGTTGTGACTTATAAGCACGTTGTAATGATTTTCCAACAAACCTTTTTTTGTATGTGATCCAATATGCTTATAAAAAATATTTTCAAGAGAAATACTGACACTTCCATTTAATTTACTAAATTGTACTTCTAAATTGTGTAGATCAATTTGGTTTGAGGGTTGTAAAATCTCGTTGTTACTCCCAAAATCGTATGACCGATAATTTTCATATCTGGGCACCCTGTCTGGGCATTATTGACTTAAAATTGGAAGATATACTAATTATGTAATTTAGAATTTCAATATAATCTATTTAAAAATTTTGTGCTATTTTTAACAGCAATATAAAAAATTATGCCAAATAAGCTCCGGGTGCGTAATTCCGGGAAATTTTCTTTCGCATCGACTTGACAAACTGGAGCTGATGCTAATCATTTGCCAACATTTGGGCTATGTAGCTGAAAATCGAGATTTTTTCATTTATTTAGATAAATAGACGCACCTCGACTTAGTGATCATAAATAGGTATATACAAATTTTTATGTTTCGGAATAAGCAATAAATAACACTAGCTTACAAATTTAAGGGTCATTGTTTGAGACTTCTTATAAAAGTATTTTTTAGGCTAATTTTGGGTTTAGAAACACAAAAATTTTTTAGTTATTCGACAATATCTCGTGAATTTTTTTATCGACATGAAAAAAATTATAAATATATTGACATATATTTATTATTTATATATATCTATTATTACATTGATATATGATTTATATAAATTGAATAAAAATGATTAAAGTTACAAGTAACCAAAAAATAAAAAACAAAATGTAAATTTCGCCAATTTTTTAAATTTAATAATTTTCAAAAACTTTGCTCCCGCCGTTTTCCAAAAGATGGCGCTAGTAGCCAGTAATAGTTCAAATAAATAAATCACAGGTGTTTTCCATCAGTTTTGACATCGATAAATATAACCTTACATCGATAATAGTTAATTTTTGTTTGCGTCATATAGTTACACTTAATTAAATATGTCAACTTATAAACCGAATTCACGTCATTTACGGGAGATTTTACTTTTTCATTTCAACATGAAAAAATCGGCGGCTGAGGCTCATCGGGTTATTTCAAGTAGTTATGGTGATGATACTATTAGTGAAAGAACGTGTCGCGAGTGGTTCCAGCGCGTTAAGCGCGGTGATTTTGTTGTTGAAGATAGCGGCATAGCGGTGGCAGAGAAAAAACTTTTGAAGATGATGAACTGGAGGCTTTACTCAATGAAGACTCGTGCCAAACTCAAGAACAGCTAGCAAGATCATTGGGAGTAACTCAGCAAGCAGTATCAAAACGCCTGGAACAGCTGGGGATGATCCAAAAACAAGGATACTGGGTACCGTATCAGTTGAAACCAAGAGATGTTGAGCGACGTTTATTTGCTTGTGAACAGCTGCTTGAAAGACAAAAACGAAAAGGATTTCTTCATCGTATTGTTACTGGGGACGAAAAATGGGTGCACTACGACAACCCTAAGCGACGCATATCATGGGGATTGCCCGGCCACACTCCTACGGCGACACCTCGACAGCTGCTGAAACCTTCTGAAAAAATTACTGGTGCACTTTATCGAACGTAATTAATGCGTTTGAGTCGGGCATTAAAAGCAGAACGGCCGCAATACGCTGATAGACACGAAAAAGTAATTTTGCAACACAACAATGCTCGACCTCACGTGGCGAAAGTAGTCAAGACGTACCTCGAAACACTGAAATGGGAAATTCTACCTCACCCGCCATACTCTCCAGATGTTGCTCCATCTGATTACCATTTATTTAGGTCGATGGCACACGGCCTGGCGGGCCAGTGCTTCGATTCTTTTGAAAAAGTGAAAGAATGGATCGACTCTTGGATCTTATCAAAGGATGAAGAATTTTTCCGACGCGGGATTCATTTGTTGCCTGAAAGATGGGCCAAAGTAGTGGAAAGTGACGGACAATACTTTGAAACATAAATAAGATACCATTTTTTTTATATAATTTTTAAAATTAAAAAAAAAACGGCGGGAGCAAATTGTAGACAATTAAATTATACAATTTTATTTAAATTAGTTTAAGCTTTAAGCTTAACCTATTCTCTTATGGACATTTCAAACCTAAGATAGTTAAAATCGGGTAAGACTTTTAGAAAAAAATGTTCACTTAAAGCTTTACGTTTGCGTTCAGTTAACACTTCACGATTTCGTTTGCAGCTGTAGTCATGACCATTGTCCATAACATTTTCAATTCTTACCCGATAACTGAAAAACGTCCAAGACATCGAAAAAAAAGGTGATAACTGTGCTTAAAAAAAGGTTATCGACCCAAAAATATCTTAAAAAACGAAGGCGAATTTTTCGTGTGAGCTAGTGTAACTTCTCATGAAAATTATGGTAACATTTTTTTTATTTTTTCTTTAATGTATTTTTTTATTTGCTATCTGTCATATGAAACAATCAGCAAATTTTATAAGTAAAAACAACAGGATTGATTGTGCAACAGTGAGTTCAATTAATGTATTAAAATTATAAAAAAAATATTTTTTATTCCAAATATATTAAAAATATATAATTTAAAAAAAAAAGCGTATGCTATGTTTACACTGCAATGAAGAGCATCGAAGCGTGAGTACGAACTTAGTGTCACGCGAGAACAGAAATTAAATATTTTTATATATTCACATTAAATATAAAAATAGTTGCTAAAATAATGTTTTCGTGTGCTTTTATTAAATATAAAGAATAATAAAGAACTACCAAAATATTAATTAAATTAAATGTAGACAACATATAGTACTAAAAAAATTGAAAAACTGTAGCAACCATGTCAACTGTTTTGCATAAAACCAAAATAATTTAAGTAAGAGAATTTATAGGAAAATAAAACTGGAAATTATGACAAAAAAAATTGATTTCCGGATCACTCAAAAACGAATCTATATAAAAAAAATTTCGTACGTAAAGTCGGGCGCGGGCGACTTTGGTATACCCTGTACCAATAGCTTGCAATAAAATCCGGTTCCTTCACAAAAAACCAAAAGCAGAAGAATTTTGTAGCAACAAAATTTTTTTTTACCAGTCGTTTCTATGGGAGCTATATGATATAGTCAACCGATTTCAATAAAATTTGACACAGTGATTAAATACCTTAAAAAGATCTGAATGCTGAATTTATTTCAAATATCTTTATAAACAAATGAAACACATCGGATTTTGTATAAAAAACGTTTTTTGGACCGATTGTCCTATGGGAGCTATGATATAGTCAACCGATATGGATTAAATTTAGTACAGTGATTAGGAACTATAAAAAATTCACGAATATCAAATTTGGTTCCAATATTGAATATTGGCCCTATGGGAGCTATATGATATAGTCAACCGATTTTGTTCAAATTTGGCACATTGCTTAAGTGCTCTAAAAATTTCCAAATGCCAAATCTAGTTACGATGTCTTTGTTATAAAACAAAATATAGCGAATTTTGATTTAAAAAAGTTATTTTGGTCGATCGGTCCTATGAGAGCTATATGATATAGTCCACCGATTTTGATAAAATTTGGTACAGTGCTTGAGAACCATAAAAACTTTTGATTTTTTATCGAGGTCGTGGTCGTCTCAAACACCCATATGTGAGCAATATAATTTATCCCCGATATCAAAAAAATAAAATAAACTTGTCTCCTATGGAATAATATGGGATCTAATGTGAAAGTTTGGTTACTCTAGCTCTTACCATCTTTGAGATCTAGGCGTTCAAACGGACAGACGGACATACGGACGGACGGACAGACGGACGGAGGGACAGACGGACATGGGTATATCGACTTCTCTATTCACCCTGATCATATTTTAGGTAACTTTGGGGTGTCTCCGACGACTCCTTCTATTTGTTTCAAACATTTTCGGCCTGCACAAACTTAATATACCCTTTGTACCTTACCGTACAGGGTATAATTATTAGGTTTGTTAAATCCATTCACATTAGAACTAGTTGCATTAGATAAATATAATATTTTGTTTTAATTTTTATTATTTATCTGAAGCATTAAACTTTTTTGTTGTAATAAAATAAATACACAATAGACAAAAAAACATATTGTAAAAATGTAATACAAAATTTATTTTAAAAATTTCAAAAGTGATATAAGACTTTGAAATAAATATTACGTATACGCAATGTAGCCTTATAAGCACTGTCATATCGTTTAACATTTTTCTTACAAATACTCTGCGCTCTATCATACCTAAGTCTTTTATAGCTGCGAACATTACTAAGGCAACTTAGTCCCGTGTGCAGTGGTGCCAGTTGGCCCTCGTTAACACAAAAGGACATTACACATACTGCGTACTGGAGGTATTGTTAGAGTTGTTGCTTCCATCAAAGGCAGCTAGACAATTGGATAACATGCCAGACATCGATGACCAGGCAACGACACATCGGCATGTCTATCGCAGCTACATAGCTTTTATCTCCTGCTATCTCGCTCTCTTTGTCTTTTATGACATACTATCTTTCTCTCTCTCTCTTTTCCTCTCTGTGTGTGTATGACGTAAACATGATTGGAAATTCGATCACAGCTGCACACGTAACACACATAAATCAGCCCTGGTATATGCTGTCTGTGGCAAGTTGAGTCGATTTCAAGCCGAGGCGCTCAAGCGTTGTGTGGCCAACAGGCTGAGATATGGCCAAACACGCACGGTCACACTTATCCACATACAAACACACACATACACTCACTCAGATTCATGTATGCAAAACTGCGGCAATTGCTACACTTACACGCATGTATGTATGTATATATGTAAAACAATATGCATGACATATATGTATTTTGATATGGAGCTATGTAATGTACGTTTATATGGCTGCACGTGTTGCTTGCTGTGTGCGTAAATTAACTGACCGCAGTCAGTGTAACCTGTCTGTGTGTGTGTGTGTGTGTGTGTTAGTGCGCTCTATGCAACAATTGATTGTTGCATTTAAAGTCAAAAAACCGCAAAATTAATTTATGCCTAAATTTTACTCAACCGACTGAGCCAACTATCTTCCTGACTTTAGTTTATTAAACCATTTTGGTTTTGGCAGTAAATGCCTTGACAAAAGTCTATAAACTAATTACGAACATGAACAATAAGCATAAATAACTTATAAACGAGCAGCAAGACAAATAACTTGGCTAAATCCTTGCAGAAAGCTGGCAACATAAATTTCAAGTTTTTTTTTCTTTGCTTTTTGGCAAATTTCAAATATTCATTCATTATAAATAAAGTTAAATTGTGCATGTGTATGCGTCAGTTTATGATTGTAAACTAAAATAGTAATATAACAAACAAATAAAATACTTACAACAAATGGTAAACAAAACAGTTGCATACATCCATCTATCCTGCCACTTCATTTTTATGTGCACATAAAATTGTAAAACAAAAAAAATAAAATAAAAATAAAGGATATTGTAGGAATAAAAACGCGAAAAAGCCGCCAACTTTAGTTGATTATTTTGATGAGCTAGACATAACAAAAATACATAGTTACACACACATAAAGGCACTGACATATACATATGTACACTGAAAAAAATTTCGTATTGTAAAACAGATTCAAATTAACTACTATCTGTGTACAAGAGTTAAAATAAGCAAAAACATGCTTAATAGCAGAATTTAGGTATTTTCATTTTTTTGTAAAAAATAATAGAAAAAAAAAAAATGGCGTCTACGAATGAGAAATATTTGTTCTTTATCGTTCTTCGCTAAGTAGAATAATATTCACCACTAAGCTTGATAAATATTAATTAAAAATGTCAAAGCTTGTTTTAAAAGTTACAATTTTGTTTAAATATTTTTATTATTCGCTTAGCAAATACGACTTGTCTAAAAACGTGTAAAATAAAGGGTGATTCATGAAGACCTTTTTTCAATGGGGATTTTCGTGTGGATCACGCGTGATCCATGACAGCTGTCAAAGGCAAAGTTGTTCAATATTCATTGGCAAATCATCATGCAAAGACTTACACCCGAACACCGTTTACAAATTGTACAATTGTGCTACGAAAATCAGCGTTCTGCAAAGAATGTTTTTCGTGCGCTGAGATCGACTTCTGGTCAACATAATCGACCCACCGAACCCACAATTCGTAACACCATCACCAAATTTGAAACCCAGTATTCATTGTTTGATGATACATGACCAAATCGACCACATCCAGCACGTAGTGAAGAGAATATAGCGGCGGTAGCTGACAGTGCTCACGATGACCACGAGGAATCGATTCGGCGCCGATCGCAACAACTTGGCCTGTCGTATTCAACCACCTTGCGCATTTTACATTTGGATCTCGGCTTGAAAGCATACAAAATTCAACTCAGGCAAGAATTGAAACCGAATGACCTTCTTGCACGTCGCCGTTTTAGTGAATGGGCTCTTGGTAAAATCGATGAAGATCCGTTGTTTTTGACCAAAATTTTGTTCAGTGGTGAGGCCCACTTTTGGCTCCACGGCTTCGTGAATAAGCAAAATTGCCGTATTTGGGGAGAAGATCAACCCGAAGAGGGTCACCAGCTGCCATTACATCCAAGAAAAACATCGGTTTGGTGCGGTCTGTGGGCTGGTGGAACCATTGGTCCGTATTTTTATAAAAATGAGCAGGGTGCGAACGTTACCATCAATGTCGCACGCTATCGGACCATGTTAACGGACTTTTTGCTGCCTAAAATTGTTGCTCGTGATCTCGACGACATTTGATTCCAACAGGATGGCGCTCCGATCCACATTCCCAATGAATTTTTGAGCGATTATTTGGTGAGCGATTATTTTCACGTACGGGACCCGTACCTTGGCCGCCAAGATCGTGCGATATCACACCGCTCGACTTTTTTCTTTGGGGTTACGTAAAGTCAAAAGTTTACGTGGGCAAACCAGAAACGATTGAGGCCTTGGCCAAATACCAGTGGAAATGCTTGAACGAGTCATAGAAAATTTGGCCTTCAGGATGGACCATTTAAAACACAGTTGCGGCCAACATTTGAACAAGATTATTTGTAAAAAATAAATGCCATAAAATATTCTTTTGAAATCATAAATAAAAATCTCATCATTCCTTTGAAATTCGCATTTGCCAAATCATTAAAAAAAGATCTTTATGAATCACCTTAATAAAAAAAATAATTATCAAAGTCAAAGTTTTCGTCTTAATTTTTTTTTACACTTTTTTGGAAAAAAAAATGAAATGGATTTTAGACTGACATTTCAAATTTCTATGATTAAAATTATTATATATTAAATAGTACAAAAAAAAAAAAATCGATTCTTCTTGTCCATATTGACTGTTTCTCGAAAAACAAAATGAATTATACCTCATCAGCGGCATACTCTTTTTCAGTTCTCTAATATTGTTTCAAATTCCCATACTTCAGCATCAGCGAATGAATCAAAAAAAGTGACTAATTGTGAACGGATATATTTTCATGGAAATTAAAAAAATACTTATTTTTCAATTATTATTAAAAATTACGAATTCTGTTTCATCATATTAACACTGCAAATTTATTCTGTTGAATATAATAATTATAATTTTTATATATTTTTGAATTATGACCAAAATTAGAAAAAACAACTAAAATACAAAGCTGCCACTTCACAGTAGATAGGCATTGTCCATTATACAAGTTTAAAAAAATAAAAATTTGTCAGTTTTAGAAACGAAAAATAAAACTGCCTTTCGAATTTCCTTGATTAAAATTGTTATATGTTAAATATTGCACTATTTATTATTAAAAGTAAACAAAAAATCGATTGTAAATAAATATTAATTGTTTTTTTCTAACTACAGAAGCAGCGTTTTAGATCAATTAATGCTTAAATCACTTGTGACTTATAATCACGTCGTTAAGATTTCCCAAGAAACCTTTTTCATATCAGTATTCTAACTTCTCAAATGTGCATTAAAATATTACCTAAAGATTTATTGACACTCCAACTTGATTTAGTCAAGCTTGTCGGACTACATCTTATTCTAAATCGTGTAGACCTTTGTTGTTTGAGGGTTATAAAATCTTGTTGTTGGCCACCCTGACTGGGCATTATTGACGTTTAAGTTGGAAGATATACTAATAATGTCTCTTAGAATTTCATCTGAATATAATATTTTTAAAATTTTTTACTATTTTTAACAGCAATATGAAAAATTATGCCAAATAAGCTCCGGGTGCGTAATTCCGGAAAATTTTCATTTGCATCGACTTGACATACTGTAGATTATGTTAATCTTTTTCCAACATTTGGGCTATGTAGCTCAAAATCGAGAATTTTTTTCTTTATACGAGGTGTGTTCGCAAAGTATCGCGAATTTTTAATTTTCACGGGTTATGTAAATTCGAATTTCGATTTTTTGTGGCGCTATGTTGGTACTCATGTCTCTCACTTATGCCGACAAGCTCGGCCATTTTGAATGTTCACTTAATTGCTGACAGCTGCTTTGCTTGCACGTGTTTTTGGCTCGTCTTCGATTTTTACCTATTCAAAAAATGGATCAAAGAATCTGTATCAAATTTTGTGCGAAAAACGAATTTAAGTGCACGGATGCATTCTGAATGTTGGCTGTGGCATACGGAGAAGCTACCATGGACCGAAGCCAACGTTAATCGGTGGTGCAAAATGTTCTCAGAAGGCCGAGAAGATGTGAACGACGAAGAGCGTGCCGGACGCCCAAGTACTTCAACAACAGACGAAAAAATTGATGAAGTGAAGAAAATGGTATTGGCCAATCGTCAAATCACAGTTAGAGACGTTGCTGAGGACCTAGGCTCGTACCATTCGATTTTTATCGATGATTTGGGTATGAGAACGGGTCGCCGCGAAATTCGTACCAAAATTGCTCAATTTCGACTTAAAACAGCATCGCATGAACATTGCTAATGAGATGTTGGACTATGTCCGCAACGACCCAAATTTGGTCAAGAGGGACATAACTGGTGACGAATCGTGGGTTTATGGTTATGATGGGAAAGCAATGAAAACTGCCGCACGATCCAAGACCGAAAAAAGCGCGCCAAGTTCGGTCGAATGTGAAAGTTTTGCTTACAGTTTTCTTCGATTGCAGGGGCGTGGTGCATCATGAGTTCTTGCCACAGCGTAGAACGGTCAATAAGGAATATTACTTGTAAGTTATGCGCAATTTGCGCAAAGCAATCCGTCAGAAACGCCCGGATTTGTGGAAGAACCAAAATTGGCTTTTGCACCACGATAACGCCCCTGCTCACACATCGTTGCTTGTGCGCGAATTTTTGGTCAAAAACAACACACTAATGATGCCGCAGCCACCGTATTCCCCAGATCTGGCCCCCTGTGACTTTTTCTTGTTCCCTTAACTGAAGAGGCCCATGAAAGGACGACACTACGATACGATTGACGAGATAAAGCATCGAAGTAGGAGCTGAACAAGATCAAAAAAAAAATGTTTTTGAAGTGCTTCGAAGATTGGAAAACCGTTGGCACAAGTGTATAATATCTCATGGGGACTACTTTGAAGGGGACAAAATGGATGTTCATGAATAAATAAATAATTTTTGAAAAAACATAAAATTCGCGATACTTTTTGAACACACCTCGTATAGATAGATAGACGCACAGTAATTCATGACTACATCGACTTAGTAATCATGAATACAAATAGGTATTTCCAGGGTCGTAGGGAAAAATCCAGGCCGGAGGTGAAAATGTAAAGAACCGACTTTTACTACACCTTTGGCTTTAATCGTTGTGTTCTGTAAGTACGACAGTAATTAAGCCCCTGAGATAACTCCGGACTCATGAGGAATACCTTCCAACCACTCGACAGGCCTAAGTATGTATGTATATACTTTATGAGGTCTCAGATGACTTCTTCTGCTCTCACCCACAAACTTATGATAACTTTGGTACTGGCTACAACTTAGACTCGTTATTTTGTATAGTTAAGTTTATTTTCCGGTAGCTTCTGGTACCAAGTCCAAGTGTCCACATAAGTTTCAGAGCCTATTAAAGCCAATTTTCGCTCAGTGTACATTTTAGTATTTCCGCACAATAGGCGGCACATGTCAATGGCTGAGACAAAATGTCGGCGGACGAGCAAAATTGGCATATTTGGTATGCTTTCACATACATACGAGAAGCAATTCATTCATTTGTCAACTCACACACACACATACACATAGACACAACCACAGTGGGGCAAAAATGAACACCAAAAATAAGTGGGGCAGTTATAAACGGGTAATAACAACTTTCACATACCCTGCACTGTAGACTACTGACTACACTGTTATTAATTTAGTGCCAATAGTTTTCATCTCATTTTGATGATAATAGAGATTGGAAACAATAATTTCACCATTATTTAATTACTTACTTGGGAGAGGAACAGTACTTGAAATGAGGTACTTAGAGTTTCATTAGAAGAATCAGCTTCAAAATGACTCTTTTTATAAAATTCTTCAAATGCTTAAGGGGAGGTTCTTTCAAATTTAGCCGAAAACAAATTTGGGAATTATTTATTTCTTATTTCCTGGTTTGATTGTTAAATATTTTATTATACAATAATTGGACATTTTTATCTCAACGAAATTTAAAATGGCGGCTCTTGTCTGCCTCTGCATGCAGAACATCGTCCCCGATTACCAGTTCTTCAGCATCGTGTAGTGAAAGGATAAAATTCTTTATGGCTTATGCTAAATCAGAAAAATTAACTGAATGTGGAAGTTCGAAATTTTTTATTTTTTTCATGTTTTTGTTATTTGATCTTGCTTAAAAATAACAATTGTACAATTTTTCATGTACATAGAAAAAATTATATCCTTTCAAACAAGCTTTAAATGAAGGGAATCGTAATAATAGATTTATACTTGAGTGCGGTCAAGATGCTCTATTTCTATAAATATTGATCTCATTCAAAATTCTTTCGTACATAAAGATGCACTTTATGTAAAAAAAATCAATTTTTTCGATCAAATTTGTCGAGTTTGCCTGCCCATCTTTACACATCATACTATAGACACCTTTTACTTCCATCACGGTAGCTAGAATTTCAGATTTGCATTTTCGATTTTGAACATTAAAAACTAACAAAAAAATTTCAGACCAATTGGTAAACAACGTCAGTCGATTGCTTCTAATAGCCAAAAATTTTATGAAATAAAATGTTTTTCACTTACTTTTTTTTACTTTTTATAAATGACGCTTCTACAAATATGGATTTCCGACCACTGTTCAAAATTCAATGAAGGAAAGTTCTATATTTGAAATACTACCTGAAAGGTACTAACTTTTTTTATTTTTGAAAATTTAGGGACATAAATACTCATAAATATTTAATAAAAAGGGAAGAGCTGTTTTTGGAAATATATACAAATCGATGCGCATTTGAGATCTTCCAAATTGTAACATTTCTATTTCGTTATACACTCTACGCTTATTCGGTAGTCGACACGATTGATTTTCGACCAAACTACAAAAGGTGCCAAATTTGTAATTTCCGGAAACATAATAGGTTAGAGCGACTCCCTACCCTTTGGTTATAGAGTATCATAAACATACATACGTTCACGCATATGAATTCGCATATTACCAAATGAGTGGGTGGCTTATGAGAAGGGTGGCGGCAAGTGCGAGGGCTACATACGCCAATGGCAAACAAACAAACAGCGACATATTTTCAAATCAGTGCAAAATGGTAACTTCCGCTCGTTAAGCAAGTGAAAAATTAACTCACCAAGGGTATGAGTTGTAATTTGCTTATGCATGAGGCAGCCAGTGGCGTTGGGAACACAGGATGGGTGGGGCGCATAGGAAATTGTGGGCATGGCTGACAATGATGCGGCTTATGCGGCTACGCCAAACGACAACAACAATAATAATGTTGGCGCCATAGTGCGCGTCTAGTAGTAAATAAAAATAATTGCCTTCTGCTTCACTTCGTCGTTGCCGTCGCCATCGCAGTCGACGTCAGCGTTTCCATTGTCATACTCGTCTTGCTCAAAGTCAGCGCCATTTTCGTTTGCTTGCATGTGTGTGTGTGTGAGTGTGAGTGTGTGTGAGTGTGTGTGTAGTAGTCATAAAATCATATACATTATGAAGCGGCTTAAAACTCACGCATGTTGTGGCTACATGCTGACGTCACAAATCACTAGTGGCAATGAGCAAAGCCCAAGGAGTTGCTCCATTTGGCTTTGAATACAGCGCTCTGCGCAATAAATGATTACTTCTGTTTTGTTCTTGTATTCGAATATCTTTTTTTATGTGTATATGTGCTGTCGATTTTTACTGCTAAATGAAACACGTGCGAAGGAAGCAATTTCTGTGCAATCTTCGTCACAAACTATGCCCCAAGCGCTCGAATTTTTGGTCAGTTTTTCACATTTAAAACGCCACGAGGCTTGAAGTGTACCTTCAAACCACACACACACACATGCACACTCTGAGGCCCAAACCACTGCGCCCATGCACACTTTCAATTTGGCACGAAAGTTTCCGGGGCTTCACGATTTTACGTTTTTTTTTATATAACCTGACAGAGGTCATATTAACTTTGGCGTAAGGTATGTAAGGTAGCACAGAGCTAACGCTTTATAAACTTAATGGATATATCGTATTTTTTTTACTACATACAATCATTCTATTTTTTTTTTGTATTCCATGCATATATCCTGTTCAATATTTCGACGATTTAATAAGAATAAAATAAAAACAAATCTGAGCATAGGGTAATAAAAGGGAGTCTACAAGTTTAGTATTTTAATGACAGCAAGTAAAATATTTGGAAGAAGGGATATTAAGAGATAGATTGGTATTTTTTTTTTAAGTTTCCGTTCGATGTTCTTTTTTTTTTTTGCGGCATTTCAGTTTTAGTACAAAAAATTATAATAAATTCTCTTTCGAGCAAATGTGAATCAATTTAGTGACTCTAGAGTTTGCGCTCTTTAAGATCTAAGAATGTATATTTAAAAAATATGGATAGTTTATATTGTAGGATTACCATATTTAAATTTAAAATTCATTAAATTAAATTAAAGATTTTTTAAAGCACATCTAATGCTGTTTTAAAACGCTAGATATGTTCAAAATAAATAAAATAAATCTTTGAGCTGGTATGAAAATAAATTAAAAAGGGGAATTACCTAACAAAATTTCTAAAAAAATTCTTCTTTATTTAAATTATCTTTATTTTTATGCAAACAACTTTCTTACATCAAGTTTCTAACAATAAATGCTACTTTTTCGACTAAAGATCATACTTTTTGTTTTCTACAATAGTAAAGTTCCCAAATATTGTTATTGAACCGAAAAAATGTCTTTCTGATCTCAAAGTTTTTTTAAAAAACCTTTTCCCATATTGCAACGTCACCAAATAACGTCTGCTTATATTACAACTGGGCTATAACCGCAATGATGTTTCTAGATATTATAAATCAATTATTGACCAATCTTCCCCGACTTTTTGTTATGCCACACCCACAATTCCGCGTGTAGGCGTGTACTGTTCACAATTCTCTTAAAATACTAAATACCTACGTAAATATTTCTGGGAGCGTTATCCCAATCTTCCATCATATGGTACTAAAAAAAAGGCAGAATTTGGTAAAAATAATTTAAAAAAATAAAGATATATAAAAAAAAAATTGTAATATTAGTTTAAAAAATTTAAAGAAACAAGCATTAATAGCAAATAATACAAACTCTGGATATTTTAAAACTATTTTCTACTTTTCATTTCCGTTTGCTTTTAGAGTGTTTTTTTAAAATTTTTTTTTCAACTATAATTTTTTATTTTTAAAACTAAAAATTATTTTTTTAATCCTGATGATCGTATACAGAATATTAAAACAACGTTATTAAATAATTTTATGTCGTCAGTCCTTGACCCCTGTGCGAATTTACGAAAAACTTCTTGAAATTGTTAAAAATTACGCTGATAGATTTAGAAAAATATTAAAAAAAATCAAGAACTAAATTCTTTAAATAAATAATTATTTCACTATACATACAAGCCCAAATCTTTAAACATTATAAATCATAGCAACGAAAAAAACACGTTTTTATAATATTAAGCTCCAAGTACCCGATTTACTTTCCACTTCAAAGGGAGCTCCTAAAAAGAGATTTGTATAATCTATAGTCCCCTTCAAATTTAACCAGTTCACGCTAAGCTCTCTCAAAGGGTATATAAGCTATAACTACGCTCCCGGCTCTTTTTGCTGTTGATGGTTTCAAGTGCTTCTTTTGTTTCTGCCTTGCCATGCAATTGAAATTGGTTGTCAGACGCGTCCTGCTCGTGGACCCGGCCAGTGGTAACCAAGACCAACCAACGGTGGCTATATCGCTCTGCAATTGCCGGAAGTGGATATTTGTTGTTGTGTCAGCCAAACTGTGCCGACGTCATGCATTCGCTTTTTACCCCTGGCCCATTGTTTTACTGCACCGACTGTGATTTTGGTTTTTAATCTGCAGTGAGGTGCTTCAGTCGACCCTGTCGGTCTTCGTTGTCTGGCCAGGAGCTATGGAAATTCAGAACGTTTAATGAGAATTTTTATTGTGTTTTATGAGGAAGACAATAAAGAGTTGAATTCGAGAGAAAGGTTGGTGGGTCTATAAGGTGCGTATGCGGGTTTTGGGTTTAAGCGTTGAAGCATAAATACTATTTAAAATTTTTTTTTTTTAATAAATTTAAATTTATAATAAAAATAAGTTTTAAATTTTTTGGTAAATACAAAAGGTAATCACTTATTTATTTTTTGTTCTCTTTGCTGTTGTGATTCACACGATTTTCGTGATAGGACCTTAGTGGAATAATTTTCGCACCTTTTGCTGACTGTACCTAAAAATTACACCCATCACGACACAATAGAGATAAAGAAAAAGTCCCATCTATAAATTTATGCTGAGAAATTGACGGTGAATCAAATCCAGGCGGGACTGTCGGCTTACAAATATAATGGCTTCGGGATACCCGTGAAAAACTCATATCGATAACCGGAAATAACTTTTAGGGGACAACGTTTTTTTTTATTATTTAAAGAATATGGTCATCTGTGATAGAAGTACTTTTTGAAAGTCAAAGGCCTTTTGGTTTAAGCAAAAAAATTATTTTATAATAAAACTAAAGCAATCGCAAAATGGCCAGGAATTGTATGAAATTAAATTGATTACGCAAGTTTACACGAAAAATTATCCTTTATAAAAAAATGTTTTTAGGGTAATTTTGGGTCGAGTTTAGATATTTGAAAATATCTAGTTAAATCCAAATGTTCGAAAAATAATTCGCATTCATCTAACAGCTTAACATAATTTTAAAAATAATTGTTGTTCGTTAAAAAAGGAAACCGAAAATTTTGTGATTTTAAAAAATGGTCGAAAATGAATTGCACATTTTTTTTGCTTGACTTAAATCATTTTTATTGTACATTAATCTGTAAAGAATACATCAATACCATTCGATCTAATCATTTTTCATGTTGATATAAAATTTTGTTCACGAGATATTGATGAATAACTAAAAATGTTACTCAAAAGACGGGTTTAAAAAAAAATAGTGAAAATGGTGTTTGAGAAAAAAAAAGTTTGTCATTTTCATGATTCTCGACGCAAAGTGTTTTTGTATGAAGGTTCACTCGATGACCCTTAAATTTGTAAGCTAGTGTTATTAACTTTCCTCTTGTTTGTGATATTGAAAGTATTGAGATAATTTTATTTTCATAAATTTCAGCAGTTAGTCTATATTTTTATTAGATAGACTTCCATTTTGAAATAATAGTTTAGCAACAATTTTAAACTGGACTTATTCTTAACTTTTGTGAATGCGAAATGCAGGTGTTAACGTAATAATAAGAATCTGTTAAGTTAATTTAAGTTATTTTGATAAATTCCAGCAGATAGGCATTTTTCATTCTAGATCCACTTTTATTTTAAAATGAATTTATTTTATTATATTTATTATATACAACATTATTGAACTTCCGTATTTTTAACTTTGGGGAATGTGATTATATGTGTGAAATGCGGGTGTTCGGAAACTAATCAGAATCTGCTTGAAAATACGGAAATTAACTTTTTTTGATAGATTAGTGCAGATAGTAATTTTTCTTTCTTGATAGACTTTAAATTTAAAAATGTGGTACAGTCGAGAACGTGCCCGACAGTGGAATTCCCCGTACCTTTTCTCTCGAAAAAATTGATTCTGTATAGTCCTACTAAGAACTTTCCAATTGGAATTAATTTTTTTTTTTTGTGAAATTCAATATTTATACCTAAGTTCCGTTAATTTTTAACGATTGTGATGAAACTCGAAAGTTACGTCAAGAAGCTATTTGAAATATGTGGGGTTAGTTTTAAATTGATCTCTTAAGAAGTGTGGCAGAAAACACGGTAAATCGATTTCTTGCGGTGGGGGGTCCGCATCTGTAACATTTGGATGTAGATTTGATCATTAGAGCCCCATATTTTAGCTTACCAAAAATTGTTATTCGAGGTCACTTGTAACAATAACACTGTCCAACAGTGATTTAGAACTTTTCAAGTGACCTAGTGTACGTTGTAGGTCTTGATGAGTAGATCACGATAGTGTGTTTCAAAATTGTCTAACACCCCCAAAATCGAAAGTTATTGCTTAAAAACCGTTTTTCGGGCACTGCGTCACTCCCACAATGACAACGTCATTTTTCAACCGATTTTCGATTGCTTTACGGGTTTGTAAAGAAGAAGATTCAAGCTTTAAGATGATATACACTTATTTATACTTCATACAAAGCAACTACGAGATTTTTTAAAAGTTATCTAAGATTTACACTTTTTTTTTGTTTTTCACACTTTGAATGCATTTTTATATAACATTACGTTAAAAGACCTTTACTTTTTTACATTTTATCTTAAAGAAATATTAATTCCGAGTAAGAAAAGTCATGGTTTATTAAAATCGGTCGATAAATGCTTAAGTTACGATGCTTATTGTAAACAAGGAAATTAAACTTCCATTGACAAAAAAAAAAAGTTTTAGATGTATAATTCGTTTGTTTATGAAGATATCATAACCAAATTTGGTATTCAAAAGTTTTTTATAGTTCCCAAGCACTGTACCAAATTTGATCAAAATCGGTTGCCTATATACTATAGCTCCCATAGGACCGATAGTCTAAAATAACTTTTTTAAAGCTAGATTCGCTATATTTCGCTTTTTAATAAAGATATAGTAACCAGGTTTGGCGTTTTGACATGTTTTAGAGCACTTAAGCAGTGTGCCAAATTTGATCAAAATCGGTTGACTATGTCATGTAGCTCCCATAGGGCCGATTTTCTAAAAAATCGATTTTTGAACAAAATTCGTTTGTTTGTTGAGATATCGTAACCAAATTTGCTATATTGCTAGAGTCAAATATTGACGCAGTTCGTATATTTTTGACTGTAACTTTTGCTTTATTTGTCCGAGATAGTCTATTTTTGACACCCGCATGCGTGGAACCATGAAATCTAGATGCACAAATCTAGTATACCCTTTGTAATTTTTAGTCAGAGTATAAAAGTGAGTATATTTTTTACTTAGCTTTTGCGAATCTGAAAATAAAAGGCGCCTATTTACATAATTTTAGAAAAAATTTGAAGAAAAGCTTAATTATGCCAGTTAACAAGCTTTACAAAAATATTGGTATCCTCCAAATATTCAACTCATTTCCTTAATAAAATGGAATACTAAATCCTAAAATGCAGTCCAAAAATTTCGTGGAAATGACGAAAAATTGTATATGACTGGATAAATAACGATCAAACCGTAAAATAGATAAAAATATTCTCCAAATATAATCGATAGGCAATTTAATTATCTACAGTTGATTAAAAATATTACCAAAATTAGTACAGCCAGAGATAAGCGCTTCTAAATGAAGACCCTATTTTTTTAGTTTCGAAAAAAGTTGGACTCCATTTAAGTATGGCAGTTTAATACTCAATACACGTTTCTGATGCATTTTCTGTAAATTAGTGTTATTTGTAGATAGCTATTATAACAAATTATGTATTTGAGTCTTGAAGTACAACTTCCACTCATCTATACTCAGTTCAGCTCCGCTTTGAACTTTAATTAGCTAAAAAAAAATTCTGGTAAAAAATGAAGCTTTACTTCACCAACTTTTTTTGTTACATTTTTGTTTTAGGTAATATTTTTTTCTTGCATTAAAGCAGACAAAAAACTTATGCAAGTTCTTGGCACGCTTCTGCAAGAATTCTCATTATTTTCTCAAGATTATGATTTCACAAAAAATTATGTAAGATAGCTGTGTGTCGAAGGGGCTATTTCTGGTGTGAGTGAGCTAAGCACTCAACAGAATGACCCTTGGCATACAAGACGGACATGCACACCATGTTCTTGGCTGCCAACACATACATATAGACAAACACACCAACACACACACACTCAACTCTGGCTGGGCCAAAGTTTTTCTATAAAATGGAAATATTAATTTCCGAGCAAGAAATTTGTTATTTCCGCCACGCCTGCGCCCAATGCCAACATACACAGCAAACCAGAAGCAAGCAGAACGAGTTGGAGGGAAAGTCAGCAAAATTTTAATACGATAATAAATGAGTGGGCAACACTGGGTGGCAGGCGTTGCCAGACGACAGACAGTAGGATGCTGCATTTTTATGCGCTTTAAATTTTTGCCATAAATTTTACCGTGCAACTGCTACAATTCTGACCTTCGTAGCGCCAAAAAGTAGGCACTGAAAACTGGCAACAAACTTTTAAAACAAAATTAAATTCTTACGCTAGGTGGCGTTTATTTTTTTTTGTGTTTTTACCATCATGCATGGCTGGGCTGACTGCTGTCCAGCTTACTTTAAATGCCACCAAGCCAAGCTGGTATCAGTTCCAACTGAAAACTGAGCATTGGTCGGTGCGCTTGCATAATTGTGGGCACACTGGACACACAGCTGATGTGCAGTTGGCAACACTGCTTACCATAAGTGTGAATTCATTTGGTTAATTAGAATGGGATTTCAAGATAACCAGGCATGGCAATACCACACTCAGACGTGCAACAACTTGTGCCAGAGTTGCAGAGTTGCATTCAGCTGCAGCTTGCGGTTTGCTGCCATAATTTCAAGCGTTTTGCATATACTAATGAGTTTGTTGTTGTTGTTGTTGTTGCAAAGGATTCGATGTTGCAACGTTGAAGCGTCTGATGCACATTGTGACCTGTCAGGGATAGCATGTCAGAATCATTAAACGTGCCGGGCTAAACTTTGCCACATACACAGTTTATGTGGCAACAAAAGAGTGACAAACAACAAGATAGACAATGCAACGACAACAACAGCAACAACGGCAACAACAATAACAACAAATTTGCAAATAAACTGAAAATATTTTCAACGCGAGCATGTAAAAATTTACATAGTAGAATATAAAATAAATTTGTGGAATATATAATAATAAAAAAAATATTACGAAATTTAAAAAAAGAGAACATTTTTATTTTTTGTTGCATAGACTGAAGGCCAGGCCGCAGCCGTGCTGCAAACTTTATGGCCACAAATACAAATTACAACAATAAAAACAACAACATGGAGTTGGCCATGCAAACAAACCGTTGCCCTTGCACCTGGTTAAGCAATAACAACAAAATAAAGAGAGTTTGGGAACTGAACTATAAATAGTCGAAGTCGGTTTACTCTTTAAAGTCATCGTAATACAAATAGTGACTAATTTTAACCCTGTTGTTTAATTACCAGATTTAACATTGAAAGAATTACAAAGCTATACAAAAAAATAAAAAATTGATTTTCGAATATAGAGTTCAAGCCTGGTTTCTTCAGGGTTTTAAGTTTCGCAGATTTCAAATCGACAGCTAAAAACTCCTCAGAGCCTCCCTAGCTTCGATCACTTCGGGTATGAAGTCATTTAATAACTGCCAAATGTCTTTAGGGGAGATGACTCAGCAGTTTTCAATTCACCTCATATGGGTCCCAGGACATAGGGACTTTGAGGGAAACTGTATTGCGGAAGAACTGGCTAAACAAGGAACTACCAGCATCCTCCTTCAAGACAAGGAGGGCCTGGGTATACCCATGGCCAGCTGTAAACTGAGAATAATAACCAAAAAACTTAGCTGTCTGAATAGAGCTCATCACGCATCCAAGTTGAATGCTCCCCGCCATGACTTCTGCAGAAGCTGTGGCGATGAGGAGGAGCTGGAGACGGTGGCACACTTTTACTGTCACTTCCTGGGCTGGGCAGTAAAAGATTTAGGTTCCTAAAGTCACACTTTCTTGACGGTTTATCTCAGCTCTCTTAACAGAGTCCAAAATGCCTTTTAAGGTTTATTCAGGCAGCCGGATGGCTTCCTCACCTATTATAGGGGATCTCTCAAGTGTGGAAGAGTAGTGTACTAGCTCATTCTAGCGGTATCGCAACGGGTATATCCTTGGCCTAAGTGAGTTGGGACGTCAGTACCCTATCCTAACCTTACCAAGAAAATTCAATTTCCAAAAATCGTAAAGAATTCGCAATCGCTAGTTAAATATACATATAAGGAATTAAAAAATTTTTTTTATCAGGTTGTAGTCGTAGGTATCCTTAAAACAAAGTAGCCAAATGATAATAAAACAAAAAATATCTTTATAAATACGCGAATATATTTAAGACCAAAAAAATTTTAAGCATAGCCTTATTTTTTTTAAAAGTAATATTTATAAATAACAGTGTAAATAAAGATTTATTAGCTGCATAAATCATTATTAATAAAGGTTGTTTCTTAGTAAATTGTCGCAAAAGTTAAAAAAAATAACAAAATGTCAACTTTAATTGCCAATTACTTAAAAACCATCAATTATAACTTAATAATTCTTTTGCTTTTTATTTAATATGAGTAAAACCATATTCAAATGTAATTTTGTCCAAATTTTGATATTCTTAGCTTCATTTTTCCATAAAATGCGCTTATAATTCACAACTTGTTAAATCAAAATCTGAGGGTACAGTTGTTGTTTTTAACTAACAACGATATTACTAATTTCTTATTATAAATTATTTAATTAAGTATCTACAGTACTACAAAAACAAAAACAAATCATCATCTCTTATTCTTCGATTGGCCTAATAGTAAATTTGATTGACTGTAGGCGAATAGGCCTGTAAATTCGGCATAGCTTAGTTTTTAAAAGGCTCTCTTTCTAATGGGTGATATTTTATATTAATTTTTGCTTGTAAGTAGACGCTTTTCCAAAAGGTCCTTCAGCCGCAGTTCCACGTGGGACCATTATTTTATGTCAATCCAATTTAAACAAAAAGCAACAATCAACTGGTGGATTATCACTTCTAAAAACACCCTGTATATTCACATCGAAGTGTTGAACCTTATGACCAAATCTTGGATCCGCACCTATATCACTCACTCAAAAACTTATCATTGATACTATATAAAAAATAAAAACCGTTTCAAACACCTCCAAAAAGAAACCCAGTATGTTCGCATCAATGTGTAGAGCCTCAAGACCAAATCCTTGATCCGAACTCACTCAAAAACTTCTCATTGTATAAAAAATGCAAACCTTTCCAGACACCTCTAAAAAAACACCCTGTATATTCGCATTGAAGTGTAGCACCCTAAGACCGAATGCTTGATCTGAACTCACTCAAAAACTTCGCATTGATACTGTATAAAAAATGCAAACCTTTCCAGACACCTATAAACAACATTCTGTAGAACCCCAAGACCAAATCCTTGATCTGAACTTAGTCAAAAGCTTCGCATTGATACTGAACAAAAAATACAAACCTTCTTCAGACTTGTTGAAATCAAACTAATGTGTTCAAGAGTTAAGCCCTGTAAATAACCCTCTAAATAGCGTTCAAAAAAAAAAATTTTCAAATAGTGTTTTTGGAATAATAAATTGACTATCGTAGAAATATTTAAGGATATTTGCTTATGGTATTTTGCAAGACCTTTGGTAAGATTTATTGTCTTTTTCTTCTTAAGTCACTAAGAAGTAAATTATCTAATTTGATCCCAAGATATTACAGCAATTAAAAGGAATTTTTCAAGGAGATGATAGTGAGAAGATTCTCAGTAACTACCATAAATTTGTTTCTAAAATGAAAAAACTCTAAAAGCTTGAATGAGCATAAGAATTGTGTTGGTTACAGCAATTAAAAGGAATTCTTCCAAGAGATGATAGTGTGAAGACTCTTAGTAACGACTATAAATTTGTTGATAAAATGGAAAAACTGTAAAGGCCTAAATAAACATAGGAATTGTGTGGGTTTCAGCAATTAAAACGAATTCTTCCAAGAGATGATAGTGTGAAGACTGTTAGTAACGATTGTAAATTTGTTGCCAAAATGGAAAATCTACAAAAGCCTGAATGAACATATGAATTATTTGGGTTATAGCGACTAAAAGGAATTCTTCCAAGAGATGATAGCGTGAAGACTCTTAGTAACGAATCTAAATTTGTTGCTAAAATTGAAAAACTGTTAAAGCTTGGGTGAACATAAAAATTGTGTGGGTTACAGCAACAAAAAGGAATTCTTCCAACATGAATAAATATTGTCAACAGATTCTATATGTATATCATTTGGAAGTAATTGATATTTAACATAATCTCTAATATATTTTTCAACAAATTCATTTTTTTGAATTTTTAAATTATTGATTCATCACAAAAAATCTGGAAAACTGTACTTCCACATTCAGTTATAGCCCCTGCTCCTTACTACATGATCCATGCCCCACTTGCCTCCGCCCCTACCCTTATAGCTGTACAACTTTCATACCAAACTGTAACTACTCACCGTAAGAGTATAGCTAAAAAAAAAACCATTGCAAAGTGGCAACTGCCGAGCCAGCTTGAGCTCTGGGGAAGTGCTGGAAAAGTGCGCTGATTTACATGTTAGAGTGTTGGACAAACGTGAAAACTCTACGAAACACGGCCACTAAATTAGAAGTTACTGTGATGCTGATTTCCTGCACCACATGGAGTGAGTATACACGGCTCGACTATTTTATCTCAATTAAAAGTTGTCCTTCAGCGTGTCAGCGACGAGATGGATGAGAGCCAGCCTCGTTTCTGCAGTTGCCGTCGTTGGCCACTTGAAAGTTTATGCCTTATGAGCCGCAAATTGCCACACGACACGGACTCGGACTCGGACACAGGCGCAGACAGGAAGTCCAGACATGGATGCTGTTGCATGCCACCTTATAAAGACACTAGGTAAGCTGGCTAACTAAGCTAGTCGTCAGAGGAACAGCTCAACCAAAACAAAAAAAAAAAGTGAAACAGGGAAAAGCCAGGAGAAAGAAAACTGCTGAGTCAACAGCTGGGATAACAAGGCGTAACTTATGCTGAGTTCACACTGGCACACATTGCGCCACTGTGAGAAAAGAATTTTCGTGACCTCAAAATTTTGTGAAGGTTAATATATTTGCTATGAACATATATAAATATTGCACTAATACTTATATTATAAAGGGTGTTTTTAAACGTGTCCCAAATATGGTTTTTTTAGATTGTTTATCACCCTGAGTTTTTAGATTAAAGAGATTAGAAAAAAATGTTTCTATTATATAATAATTAAAGATACACTTAAAATAAAAATATTTTTAAATGTAAATTTATATGCTCTGAGCTTTTTAATTAAAGAGAGTAAAAAATTAAGTTTTGATTTTATAGAAATTATAATACCCACAAAAAAATATTTTTAATATTGTATATCGGCGAAAATAAGTGAAGTAGGCCACTTTTTTGGCGACCCTCTCCGATTTTGATGATTTTTACACAGTTGGTAGAGCTGCTGGCCAATAGTAACCACGCCCAGTTTTATAACAAAAGTCCTATTATTTATCGAGTTATCGATAACTGAATATCGAGTTTTTTATTTTTAGACTATTTTTTGATAAGCCATATCTTCTAAACACATAAAGATAGTGACACGAATTTTTTTTCCGTGACAAATAAAATATTAAATTTAAAAAACAATATTTTTTTTTATTTTTAAGATTTTTTTTTTTAATTTTTTATCATTTTAAATTTTAAAATTCAAAAGTGATCTACCACTTTTGAAAAAAAAGTGTGAGTGTCATTTTAAGCGTGGAAATTCGCTGAAAAAGACGCAAAAAAGAAAAGAGTGTAATTTGTTCGATTTTAGAAGTTATGCTTATTTTTGTGATGGCACCTCGCATTTTCGCAATGTAAACAGTCATCCAAAAATGAAACAAAAGCATAACTTTTTGGAATTGAAAGATAATAAGTTCAAACTTGACATAAAACTTGATTTTGACATTTTAAGATCAACTTTAAAAGTAGCAATGAGCATCATGATCCTGTCTCCAGATATTTAAGGACAAAGGTCACAAAAATCGGTTTTTTGCAAATAACATTTTACCAGTACTTTTACTTTTTTTACACTTATTTTCGCCGATATATATTTGGAACAAAACGCAAAGCATGTGCTTCCCAAATTATTTTCGAAATTGTAATAAAAATAATAGATTTTAATTACTTTTGTGAAAAAGAACAAATCAAAAAAAAAATCGATTTGAAAAATTCCCTTTTTTTAAGTTTGAATGTTCATGTCTTCAACCCTGTACGCAGCTAAAAAAAAAAGTGTCCGTACAAGAAATTTAGCTTACTTCTTGTCAGAACGAACAGTGTGTACGTATTAAAGCAATGAGGTATTTTGTTTTGCATTTTGCTACTTCTTTGTAGTATTTATCGAAATTTTGAATTGAAATTTAAAAGTTTATTATACAATCTTCTGTTTTTAATAGTAATAAAAAATATTTCCAATAAAAATTTAAATGTGAATCCACTGATGTTAATTAAATTTATACTTTGTTAGGCCTGTTCCTAAACGCTTTACAATAAATAATAAATGTTTTATATTGATTTTTAATTGAAATTATTTGTTTTGTTTGCGTTATAAATTTGGTGCAGTTATCATTTGGTTGAGGCGGCAAAGATGAAAAGAATTTAAATATTTTTTCCCAAAAAAAAGTAGGCAACACTGATTCTGTGTATAAGTTATAATATAAACAATTTTGGGTCTTAATGCTCGGATGTCGTTTAACACCTATTTCGATATTTATCGTTGAATTTGTTTATTACTATAAAGCATATTAATGTTTATTTAACGCAAAAAAAATTTTTTGAAAGTATTACTAAAAATGCATGCAATTTATTTTTTTACCTTTTTATGTTAAAGTATAAAATTTAAAATAAAATGAAATAATTATGTACAATTAAACGGATGAAGTATACAAAATGTAGTAAATTTTTTTTTTGCACCAATTCCTATACTAAAAGTATAAAATTTTTTTGTTCGGCACAGAAAGGATATTGCACATGCTCTATAAAGGAAAATATATATTTTTAAAGCAGCATATCGTCATGGATAAAACGATTTGTATGTAACAAAAAATTTAATTATTAAATTAATCAGGAAACAATAATAATGTAATACATACAATCAAAAGATATTTTAAATCAATATTACCTTTATATATTGAGGAATAGATCATTAATTTTAATATGCAGCTTGTTTCAAATGATATATAGATTTCAATTTCATATTCAGCCTAAATCCTATCCTATAGATCCTGAGATTATATGGTAACGTTTGTTATATAAATACGGTTTTAAATTAATTTGTAATTTAATAAAAATTGATAAAATAAATTATTAATTTTAAGAGTTTTCTAAATAAATTTTATTTTTCAACTAATATTCTATAACTCCACTGACTCTGCAGGCAGAAAATCTTCTGGCATATAAGCGGTGGACTAGGAGTCGCTGGTTACGAACACGCACGGCAAGTACCAAAAGATTATACAATGAGGCCTCTAGGCAACTCAAATATCTACAAAATGAACGCATCAGCGATGCCTTAAAACAAGCTGACTCACCAGCCTGTGCTGAATTCAAACTTTGGAGATTCACACGAAAACTTAAGAGGCAACCTTTATGTCAACATCCCATCCGCAGCTCATCTGGCGCATGGCTCATGGGAGATGAAGCGCAGGCTGAAGCTTTTGCAGATCACCTCCAGGAACAATTCAGTCCA
>JBAMAX010001162.1:0-26439 GCA_037043745.1 Chymomyza amoena
GAAATTTAAAGGAATTCCCTTTTTGTGGATACAAGCAAATTTTAAATCTGTTAATATTTTGTGAAGTATCACCTGCTTGATAAGGACATTCTTTATAAGCAAATTTGTTTTTCCAACGTTACATTAAGTTTAATTTTAACGCTTAAGGTAAAAGGTAAGCCAAAAAAATGTTATATATTCATTTAGCTATTTATATTTTCTTAAATATTTGAAACTAAAACGTAAAACCAATTCCTTTGCTTTTTTCCTTTATAGGTTTTGAAGATAAGGAACCAATCACCTATTTTTTAGACGTGTTTTTCTGCAACCAATCTGCCGTGTAAAACGGAGTTAGGTTTTGCCCCGTGTAAAAATGTCGCTGTTTTGAGCTATACTATATCGATCTTTATCAAAATTGATTATTATTTTCAGAATTTATAAGTGTAAATAATCGTACTGAACCAGGTTTTGATGGTTTCATTGCAAATCTTTAAAGTTTTTAGAATTTTCGGTATATAAAAAATTATTTAAATTTTCAAAATATTCTTTTAAATGCCTAACTGCATGTTCCAAACGAATATTCCTTCAATCAGTTTGTAGTTGTTTATTTACCTAAAATTGTTCAGAAATTCTTTTTAAAAACTATGAGTAGAACTTTAATTGTTTATTATATTGCTCCTCAATTTGCGTACAATTAAAACACATCTTTGGTTCTTTCATGGCGTTTTAATGGACTATAAAAGGCAATAAAGTTTGAACTTAAAGCGCCATTAACAACGATTATATTTGCAAATTTCTCACCAGGACCAATAATAATTGTCTTATAGTCACTACCGCATCCTCGCTTAGTCCTAAATATTGGCCCACTTTGAGTTGCACATTTATTTTGATTTAATGCATTTCAATATATTGCTTAAAAAAATCATATGCACTTACCTGCAAAAACTTTATTTATTTTCTCGATTTTATATTGATAAATTCGAATGTTATCGATTAGGCAACAAGTATTGCAAAATACGTAACTTAAGTATTGTAAAATATAGTTGTAAATGCACGCAAAGCAAAACAGCAAAAAAAAAAAAGACGCACTCTTTGCACTCATATTAAAAGAAAACAAAAAATTAAAGCAGGACAAGCTGCATTTGAGCGCCATAAAAATAAAGATTAGCCGCACCGTTTGCACGTAATAAATTTAATGCGCAAAGAGGATCACAAAACAACCAAAGAGAGCAATCTTTGCTCTCCACACACACACACTTACACTAGTGTAACATTAACTGCACTTAAAAAACAAAACAAAAATTCAAACAATGTGCGCACCTGTTCACACGCACACAGCACAGCATTAGTAATTTCGATTGGCCACTCTTTTCGCACTTTTGATAGCCAGCTTTGCAGCTCACTTTATCAATTTTCATTTAATAATATATATATAAATAAACAATTACGCGTATTTGCAAATCAATTAAAATAGTTGCTAATAATTCTAATAACTGATAAAACACAATTTGCACATTTTTGTAACAAGTAAACTAATTAATTTATTATAAACTACAGAGCGTAACTGTTCGCCTCAAGCGTCAATAATTTACTGCATTTTGACTCTCTTTTTGGCTAGGGTGACCAGCTTACCCGCAAGGAGACATTATTTTTTGAAATTGTTCATAAATGAACTAACAGAGAAGAACTATCGCATATATACAAAAAATATGAACAAAAAAATAACAACAACAACAATCCTTTTTTATTTTATTTTATATTAATTTGCTTTATTTTATTAAATAAAATAATTAGTTAAAGGCCCTGGTAGCCACGGCTTACTATTTGTAATTGTTAGTTTTATCTTTTAAGTACATATAGGGTAGCTTTATAAATATTAGGTATAATAAAAAGTTCGGTTACAAAATTTCGCTAGATAACTCTTAAATGTAATATCTTTGATAATATAAATTGGAAGTAGCCGAGCTATAACTTGTTTGAAAGGTGGCACTTTATGCAATATTAAAATCGCATTGTTCTGTAAAAAGTTATATACGTTCAAAAATTACTAAAAATTTGGAACATTTTTCGTCACATTTTTCTTTTCAATTATAAAAAAGTAAGAACGCGTCGCAGTTTGATGAAAAGTTTTGGGAAGTTTACGGAGACGGTACTGTAACAAGGAAAACGGCAACGGAGTGGTCGCTTTCGATCTGATATTTTGATGTTAAAGATGCATCTCGCTTTGGTGTACCAATCACTGAAGAAGTTGATCCAGACCAGAACAAAAGCTGCATGGACATTGCTAGGCAATCATAACCAAAAAGTTATCAACCATTTGAAGGAGGCTGTATACATAAAGAAGCTCGATATTTGGGTGCCTCATGAATTAACAGCAATCAATTAAGAACGACAATAATGAGCGCAAAAGATCATGGTAACCTAACCTAACCTAATGTAAATAAATATTTAATTTAATTAAAATATACAAATTTTTGTTTTTTTTTTAAGTGGAAACACCAAAGTTCCGCTTTTGACAAATTTTTCGTGGAATTCACCCAGAACGTTGATCAAATAGTCTTTATCCTCAGGGCGTCAATTGAAAATTAATCGTACGTTAAAAATCGTGGGCTAAATGTGTTAACTGAATTATATCTGACAGATCTACCAACAATAATTCCGCACCCAAAATCCGTATTTTCTGTGTGACCTCAACTAGTCTCTAAGAAAACTTAATTGTCTAAGATGGTTCTAGTCTAGTAAGAAAAATCTATTGTCGTCAAATAAGGATGCCCTTCTACTGCCATGAGTATGTATGGAGAGGATTTCTCCTTTATTGCACAGAATATAAATTTGTTAAAATCTATGATGCCCATCTTGCTAAGGTGTTTAGCCTGTAGTTTTCCGTAGGAAACCCAGTTTGTATCCTAGAAGGCACAGTTTATGATTTTAGATAATAGAATATGTCAACGTCATTTTTGTTTTTGAGAGTTTCTGGCAATTCGACCCATTCCCCTTGCGGACACCCGAAAAGCAGACTTTTTAATCTAGTTCTTGCTTTGATTGAGAAGGTCATCAATTTTAAGTAGATCTATATCCGGAACTATCTTTTTATGCGTTGTGTCCAAAACTCTAGGCACAAACCGAATTGGAGTTTAAGTAACTTAGCCCCCTAACCTAAGCCCGAATCCTAATTGTGAAACTTTTTAATCAAAATAGAAGACACATCTTGTAAAGTGATTTATAACTCTTGGGCCAGTTGCCTAATTTGGACAGTATGACACATTGAATATTGGCACGGTTTGTTTTTATATACACATGGGTATGTAGTACATACAAATGTAATACATATGTATATATGTACATATGCATATACTCAATGAAGTCACATAAATCACCCATATGCTTCCCTGACCGCCTCTTAAGTTCATAACCATAGTAACACGCGCACAAAGACACACACATATGAATGGTGTATGGGGCTAGACGAAGTCTGAATACCCTACATATGTTATAGCAATTAACTACTATAAGTCGAAAGAGCTTGAGACCTTGGGTAGCAGGTGCGTCATGAAGTTATTTATTTATTATATACCTCAAAATTAATGAAACTCTCGGACTTTTGGCGGAACAGCCTTCGCAAGGGCCACCACTGCTCACGATAGGAAAGTATTTTGAAAGTGCGAGTGTCGAATTTCCAGCGGGCTTCGAAGTTTCCACAGATCTCGAAATTAGCGAGTGTGCGAAAATTTCCACGTTCCCCAAAGCTTCGAAATACAGCAGTTCCGGCAATAGTCCTAGAGTTTCATTCATTTTGAGGTATAAAATAAATAAATCTATGGAAAAATATGTAACAAAATTTTGAAAGTTACCACAAATCTCGTAATTCGCGAGTAAGCGAAAATTTCGACGTATCCAAAGCTAATATAAATTATATTTTTCAAAATACAAAAGTTCTGGCAATAATCCTAAACTTTTTAAATTAATTTTGAGGTATAAAAAAAATCTATAGAAAAATATCTTATTTGGAAGAATTTCGAAAGTGCGAGTTTCTAAACCACAAATCTGGAAATTCGCGAATATGCGAAAATTTTGACATTTCCCAAGCTAATTTTAATTATAATTTTCAAAATACTGAAGGTTTGGCAATTATCCTAGAGTTTCGGAATTAATTTGGAGGTTTACAAAATTCGTAAATCTATAAAAAAATATCTAATTTGCCATTGTGTGTGCCGATAACTTTCGATCGTGAAATTTGTCTGCATTTCTATAACTCAAGCACGGATTGATCGATTTGCTCGGAATTTTTTTTGTCGCATTCTTCTCATATGGGAAATCGGTAAAATCCCAAATTGCCTTACTTTCAGAATATTAAAAATTATAATGCATATCTATGTATATAAAAATGATATGCTGTACGTTTATGATGGCATAACTCTGAAACGGCTGGACGAATTTGCATATTTTTTTTATTTTTTTGTTATAGTGTGTAGAAGGTTTAAAGCACAAAAAGTTTTGAGTAATTTGTAAAGAGGTGGTTGCCAACCCTAACATTCTTTTTTAATTTTTCGTACATTGTCAGATTAACTAATGTTAATGTTTTACGTGTTACGGTTGTTCGCATGAGCGCGTTGATGAATTTCAAATCTGATTCTCGGGTGTGTTAGAGATTGTCAATACGGAGGTTTTAATCCTATTGCGATCTGTATTGGTTCGTGAGATATACGCATTTTTGTGAATATCGTGAATATAGCATAGTAGACAATTGTTCAACACCGGGTATTGGAGTTATAAGTGCAGACAGAAGCGTAGTCCCAAAGGGGTTGAAATGTAGTTTCTGTGGGGCATGAATTTATTAGAGAAGCGAGCTCTCTTAAGAATAGTTAAGTTCGTCCATATGGCTTTTTAGAGAGTCATGAAAGTCAACTAATCCAAAAATCTTATAATTGTCTAAATAAGCTAACAAAAGAATCTTACGATGCTTATACACTTAAACAGTATTCAAAACGTTTGGGCAGGACGACGTCTGCCAGGCTCACTAGTATAATATAAAGATCAGAAGCGGAACAGACGGTATAAATTTAAAAGAAACTAAGAAGGGACAAGGTACCTAATGAGACTTTCTGGACTACGATAAGACAGGATCCAATTTCCTTTTTTAATTCAATTGATAGGCACCAACGACATGGCTAAGCTAATATGATTGTCCTTACGTAAAGAGTATAATTAAGCTTGCCTCTGAAAGTATACAGTGTATAAAATTGCATACATATATGAGCCTGTATGTACACATATGTATATACATAGTATATATATAAACACACATATTTATATATGTATGTGAAACATGGGAACATTAATAATTAACAAACTTAATTCAAATGATAAATTTTTTGTTAGCAAACAAAGAAAGAAAGACACAAGAGATAAGTTCGTTTAATATTTATGACAAGCTGCCTCCTAAGAATGGAACGGAACGTAGTAACCATATTAAGATACATACGACAATATGGGGCACATGGCTCGGGAAATGCCCTTGGCACTTGACACTGGCTCTTGCGGCAATCGCAAAGGGGGCCGGGCCATAGCCCAGGGAGCGAGCAGGGAACCATTCTATGCCCTATTGTCAGTGATTTACGACCTCCCCAATCATTTTGGACGTGGCAAAGTAACTCGGGAAGTTCAGATACATACAATCATAATTCGTCATTGTATTTGATTTTATTTCGGCGTTATTTATTTGAATTATTTATTTCCTAGCACACACACACACACATACTCAGTGTATATAAATATGCATGTATATGCGTGAGAGTGCGTGTGTGTTAATTTTTGGCCAACTTCTTGCATTAGGTAAGCACGACCAAATCTTTTGACATTTTGTACATACATATGCAGGAAATATATAAGCGAGGGTTAGCTGAAAAGTAATTGGTTTAGCAAAGAGTAGAGCAGGCTTTGGCGAACTTACGGCGGACTTACTCCTTGAATGAGGATATACATTGTGACAAAAAAAAAGTTTCTTCCATATTCATGATGTGGTGTCAGAGGGACAAACGGTCAATAAATACCAACAACCAGGCACAGTGCAGATCTGAACCCGTGTGACTTTTTCCACTTCGGGGAACCCGTTTTGACTCCATACCGACCATAAAACAGAATGCGACGAGAAAGCTGAAAGCCATCCCGGCCAACACCTATAAACAATGTTTCGAAGATTGGATTATGCTCAATGTAGAAAACACAACCCAATTCACAAAAACTTTAAATTTATTAATATATGTCGGGACGGCGCGAACGCCATTCCCGGCTAACAAAAATTACACGAACGAGTTATTCACATTAGGAATAATCGCAGAGGTCAACTCAACCGAAGTGCAATGGCCAAGTCTCGCTCCGAAGGAACCGCCTTAGTGATCACGGTTAACCTCTACGCCAGGTAAGTATGATTTCGTCAGCTATTAAGTGAATACTCCTACAGTTTTTTGTTTGAAGCAGTTGTGAATTGTAATGTAAAAGAGTGCATCAATATTCCGATGTATGCCCAAAAGTATGCTACGACTTTTATTAATTTTTATTATCCTTGTAGCATACTTTTGTATACTTAACTACATTTTGAATCAAAATCTAGTTTAATGACAAAATTGGAAGAACTAGAATGACATTTTTCCAAGGATTTCCGAGAGAATAATAGAATGATAATTTACTATATTTTTTTAACCAAAAAACTTCACGAATGACTCTCGAGTCTGGGCCCCTTCAAGAGCTTAGGGCCCCGGGGGAAAAGTAGATTTTTCCCAAATTAACAGCTAACACCAAAATTTTCTAGTCAATTGTAAAATTTTTGCATATAACTTAAATTTTTTTTGTTCACTTTTTCTTTGTTGGACACTTTTAGCTGATATGAGCTCCACTTTCCCATTCAAATACTTTACAGCCTGCCCTCGTGCACATATGAGCCATTACGTGTTTGCCATAAGCAGATATGGCCAGCACCAATCAATAATGTCTGTTTCTATAAAGATTTATAGGTTTTGCATTTGCCACTTATACCTCCCCCTCCCCTCCCCTCACACCACAGACAGACACAACCACACCCAATGTCCGTCCAACTATACACGCACACACACCAACTGGCCAGTTGGGTCTTTGGGTTTGTCGCCGTGGACACTTCTCCTGATAGAAGAGATATAAAAGTCAAGCAAACGCTTTTACACATGGGAATGTCGTCGACGACGGTCTGGGTCAGTGGAATTGCTGGTCTTTCCTGGGTTGGTAATTATTATGGTGGTACTAGCTAGGCATGGATGCATTGTTTTTGTGCTACCCCAAATTTATGAGTTTGTTCTTTGACCTATTTGATTAGTTGACGCCGTTGTTGTCATAAGTAAGTCAATGCGTTCTAGTCGTATGATTTAAAGCCAAAAGTTTTTAGGAATTCTAGCGGGCTGAGCCATGAGGTACCAAGGGTATACTCAGTTTGTCCAAGATGGAAATGTTTGTTACATTAAGTAGGAAACGTTGGAGATTGGCCAAAGTTAGGTTAGTTAGGTTGTGCAGCTCAGGCCGAGCTTAGCCAGAGACTATATGCTCCATTTGTTCAAGTTTGTTCAAGTGTATGTGACATAAAGCAGGAAACGTTGGAGATCTCCAAAGTCAGGTTATTTAGCCTGCCCAGCTTAGACTGAGCTTACCCAGAGAATGTGCTCCACTTTGTAATATATTATAAGCAAAGAAAAGGAAATATAAAGAATGGTCTTTGAGGCTTCAATAAATGGAGGTTCAGTTCCGCATATTTCCCAGACAGTCAAGAGCTCCGAAAAAGGAATTTTCCAGATGCTGGAAAGTTTTAGTAGTGCAGTGCAATCACATAGCAGTTTTTTCCAACTTCTTCTAATCTTCGCAGCTCTAACAAAACTTGTGATGGGAACATGCAAGCTCTTGGCCATTAGGTCTCGGTCTAGGTACAGTGACTCATTACAACTAATCTCAACATCCTACTCATGTTCTTGACGTAACGCAGGGGTATGAAGGTTCGCTTTGTATTCTACCTCATGCAATAGCTCGGCCATTAGGTCTATGATGCGGTGACCCATTACAGCTAATCTCAATATTCTCCTCATATTCTTCAGGTAACGCAATAGTTCCATGGTTGAGTTAGAATTCGAATTTGGCCAGAGTGATCGGAAGGTGACGCTGTGTTGCATTCTTGTTCTGCCTCGGTTCCGGCCATCCAGTTGCGGATCCACTTTTCGGGTCCGGAACCCCCAAAAGTTTGAAAAATGGATTGCAAGTTGTTTGCGAGATCATATAAACGTACTCATCGAAGTGAAAAACCCCCCTCAAGACTAATTCCGCACCTACGGCTATCTGTGTAGTTTCAATCATCTTAAAGAGCACATTTGACTTTCGTAACCATAAGAACCGCTTATAGCACTGCTCTCTTCCTGAGAGATGTGCCCATTTAAATAGTTGGAGAAGAAGTGCTTGATTAGTAGATAGTAGATTAATTATATTCTCCGATTGGAAAAACTGCCGAATGTTTCTCCTTCTGGTATTCGTGGATTTTAAGCCAAAGCAAAAGGCAGACCGTTTGGTCCGCTTTTTTTGCAAGTTCATACGTTCCGCTGCTCAATAAGCAATCTTTTGGAACCTCTAGACAAACTGCCCAATAGCCAAGACTTTTTGGACAATGCAGTCACTGATTCAACGTCAAAGATCTCCACGCATTAGCAAGTACCAGGAGAAAATCATGCTTAGTTGCTTTTTCGACTCGAAAGGTTCCATCCGTAGAGAATTAGTTCCAGGAAGACATTCTGTTGATACATTTTTGTATGTAGAGATCCATGTACGGATAAGAAAACGCAACGTCTGCGCCCCCTAGCCAACGCCAATTGCTGGCGACTCCATCAAGTCTCAACGTAACCTGAGACACCTCGCACTCTTCCCAGCCCCAAAATCCCTCTAAAAGAGCATCATCATGGCGCAATGAAAACACTACCTCAAACCCCGACGAGAGACTTTAAGAACATTCCGTTCGCCGCCTTTTAAGTTTCATTTCAACCTAACTCGTCCAAGTAGGCCTTGTCATTAATGTCAATTCTATATAGACCTTGTCAAAAATAGTTTAGTTTTCGGAACATTTTAGTGTTTTCTCTACAGTTCAATTAAAAGACTCCTAAAATCTTTATTTCATCGAATAAAGTTGGTATATTTTGCATTTGTTAAGCTTTAAATTAAATTGAAATATTTTGAAAATTTTAAGATCAAAAAAACAAAACTCAATATGAGTTTACCACGAGTTTATTTTGATATTGCTACCGAGCACGAGGAGCTTGGACGTGTCGTCATGGAGTTACGTTCAGATGTGGTGCCAAAAACTGCTGAGAATTTTCGCGCATTGTGCACTGGAGAAAAGGGTTATGGTTACAAGGGCACCCGTTTTCATCGTGTCATACCACAATTCATGTGCCAAGGCGGAGATGTAACTAATGAAAATGGCACTGGAGGACGCTCCATATACGGTCACAAGTTCGAAGATGAGAATTTTATACTCAAGCATTCTGGTAGTGGCATGCTATCCATGGCCAATTATGGCCCAAACACCAATGGATCGCAATTTTTTATTTGCACAAAAGCAACCAATTGGTTGAACGATAAACACGTTGTTTTTGGCCAAGTTATCGAAGGCATGGATGTCGTAGAGAAAATTGAGCGCTATGGTTCGTCATCTGGTAAAACTTCGAAAAATGTTTATATAAAAGATTGTGGTGCCTTAAACTAGAAGTGAACGTAAATAAATAGATTATTAAGCAAGCTTATGAAATAGTATTAAGAGCGTTTATTATTTAATGTGCCTCTTTTTTTTTGATGTTATGGCGGAGCGAACTTCTTAGGTCAAAAGTCTCACTGATTTGATCTTTCACGCAACACACTTGAAAGGATGTGTTGTGATCCAGAAAGATTGAAAGTTGCTGCATACCGTGGGTCACCATTCCTGGGGACACAACAAAACATATCAAATCGAAACACATTTATTTTATCGGTCCAATCGAGAAATGGTGTTTACTACATATTATCTCAGTGCTATATCCCTTTATCCCCTAAACCTCTTTGACCTCTGCGGTTGTTTTGATGCCAAACGATGCTTTCTCCCACAGCGTCTTTTATTTGCTATTGGAGAGCGGCGATATGTCAGAGTACATCTGAAGAGGTATATTTTCCTTTTCCTGAAAAAGTCAGTTTGGCTCCCCAATTTACCAAGCGTCTTCCAGGCGGAAGTATTTGCTATTGGGGAGGCATTTAGGATATTAATCGTGGATTCAAAATCAACACTGCTATTCTGTCAGATAGCCAGGCTGCAATTCAGGCCCTGTATTCAACCATCATAACCTCTAAAATGGTGGAACAAAGCAGAAGGAGCCTCTCCACCATCAGCGAAAGGCACAGCGTTACTCTAATCTGGGTCCCGGGACATCGGAATATAGAGGGCAACGAAAAAGCCGCGGAGCTGGCAAGAAATGGGTCTATCATGGGTGAGGCTCTCGCGGAACCCAGCGCTCACAACGCTTTACGTGGTTTAAGGGAGACATCAACACAAACTACCTCCAAATAGCGGATCTTAGGTGGAATAGTCTTGTAACATGCAGATTACTATGGCCTAGAAACAACCTTATAAGCCAGAATAGAAGGAGTGCCTCTTGACTGACGGAAGTTATCACTGGCTATTGGCCTATTGGAGAGCAGTCGGCGAAAATGAAGCTTCCTCACAATACAAACAGCCTCGTAAACAGAAATAGAAGGAATGCCTCTAGACTGACGGCATTCATCACTAGATTCTGGCCTATTGGAGAACAGTCGGCCAAAATTAAGCTTCCTCATAATAAAAAACAACCTCATAAACAGGAATAGAAGGGATGCCTCTATACTGACGGCATTCATCACTGACTTTTGACCTATTGGAGTACCGGCGGTCAAAATGAGGTTTTTTCATAATATCCACAATCAAAGTGGCAACTAGCCAGTAGAAAAAGAGTCCGTTCTTCATTTCCTCTGCAAATGTCCGACTCTTTGGAAGTAGAGAGTGCGCACCCTAGGAAGGCTCCTTTTCAATGGAGTTGGAGAGGAGGTTCCTAAGCCGCACGGATTGAATTGAACCGAGCTGTAAACACAAACAATCAAGTAACGAGTTAGAAGCGAGGATGTGGCAACATAACGCTACAAAATTGCTTCAGCCAACCAACCAATTAACATCTAGAAAAGACAGATTCTAAAAAATATATCCGGTTCCTTACGTATGCAGATGATGCCTCATTGGCTATTATTGGCGGTTTATGAAGGAGAATCTCCCGGAATGGACCTTCTGAAAAATGAGCTTAAATCGACGTTTATACTTTCTGCAATTAAAGGAACAGGATCAGATGATCGTGTAGCTTGACAGCATGAAGATCAAACAAAGAGTTACTCTCATCAATTGAACATGTTAATACTATCAGTCACCCATCGTATGACATTAAAGCTTGGGTGATGATCCAACCCAGTCGAATGTAAATGTTCTTGAAATTATTGAGAGAGAAAAGTACTTCCTATGGTTTTAGGTGCTTTACGAGTTGGGGACGATTATCGCATCCAACGGAACAACGAACTATCTGAGCTCCATGACGACGTTGACATAAAGAACTCCAATGGGAAAGATGTTCAATGGGGCTATAGTGGAAAGGAACATGGCTGGCTAACTTGTCAGCATGGAGTAAACAGTTACTCTCATCAATTTACCAGGTTATATTAGGTTATATTAATACTATCAGACGATCATCATCAAGTACTTTTAAGGTTTTAGGTGCTGTACGCGTTGGTGACGATTCTCGAGTTCAACGGAACACCGAACCATATGAGCTCTATGATGACGTTGGCCTAAAGAAGTCCAATGGGATAGATGTTTAATGGGGCTATAGTGAAACCAAGCGGAAGGGGTAGACTCCTCCGTTGCTCCATTGGAAAGACCACGAATTAAGTTTATCCAATGAAGTCTCATATCCAGACTGGCTAAATGCTCCAGCTGTATTTATTACGAAAAGTTCTTAATTGTTTTAATCACATGGTTCTGAAAATCTAGACGCATCACGCAATCGATAATGACCAGTGGGTCGGTGTAAAGCAAGAGGCTTTGCGGGTTGAAGGATCTGTTAAACACAGTCCTTTTAAAGCCATCAATTAAATATGTCATTTAATTTGGCTAATTATGCTTAATCCTTTCGTTTAATCCACATATAATATTTACACAACACAAGACGTACATGTGTACATATATACAAAGGTATTTAGAACAAACCTAATTAAAATTTTCTTGGGCATATTTCACATTTCCCCCAGTTGTTCTTGAACTAACCCTGGAATTCTTGTGCCTTAAAGTTCATTCATTCTTCTTACAATTAAAATACATGTTAATGTATGTGCGAATCTTTATATATGTATATAGTATGAGTATGTACTCGTCCTTTGTCCTGTGTCCCTGTGTAATGTTTGCAAATAAATTTGCGGTGATTTGTCGACTTGTAATGCCAAAAAGCATTAAGTTCCCTTACCCTTCTCCACAAACATTGTCGTAACTCGAGTGTATTTGACTACTTCGTATATATGGATGGATGTGTGTGCTATTTGTTACCACCACCCAGTCGACCAATTTTTCGAGTGGTAAAGCACAAAATGTTTGCCTATTTATGCTGGAATAAATCTGCGTCTAAGCTAAACATTTTTTAAAAACTAGAGACATTATATCTGTAGAAATTTTTCAGTACTTGGTAAACAAATAGGCATTGTGTAAACCAGATAAGTCGCTTTTGCTACTTTCCCAAGGCTTGGAAATCTAATTCTAAATTAATTCTCTAAATCTAAGTCTGGATCTAAAGTAGTCCCTATTAGAAAAACAAACAAACCCCAGGAGCTCCCTTCTTCGTATTCTGTCATCGACAGGCAAAATACTGGCAAAAATAATTTAAGATTAATTATTAATAATCATAGAAGATAAGAGTATCCTTTCTGCGCAACATTTCAGATTTCAAATGGAGCATAGTTGTCTACATTCCCTTGTCAGAATTAAAAAACTAGTTAAGTCCAATTTCGCAAAATCCTAGTCTACGGGTATGGTCCGCTAAGATATTAAAGCAGCTTTCGACTTTGTTTGGCATAAAGGAATTCTGCACAAAATGTATCTAAATGACTTTCCGACTGAACTTATAAAAATAATTCCAAGTTTTCTCAATGATCGATCCTTTGCTGTTTATTTAGGCAAGACCCAATCTCAACAGATTGATGTAAGTGGAGACTGCCCACAGGGGTTTTGCCTTTCTCCTATACTATATAACATTTCTACCTCAGATTTCCCCGATCTAAAAGTTTTCACAACATCTATTTTCGCAGATGACACTGCCATCCTTTGTTCGGGCACTGTGCCTGGTGAAATGAGTAACAATTTATTGCCCAAGTTTCATATTTTTCCAAGTGGAGGATCCATATTAACTCAGATAAGACTCAAGCTATTTTTTTTACGAGAAAGCTTAAAAGCTTATTTCTTCCTGTTGATCACATCTTAGTCCAATAGGCATTCATTGGGGAAAAAAAGTCAAATATCTAGGAGCTCTTGCGATTACGGACATAAAAAGACCATTACAGGACGTGGTATCGCAAATCCGGGAGACGCCTAGAGCTCTGGCGGAAAGAGAATGGGGCATGGTATCCGGTTGTCACATCTCCCAAGCACTCTGGTTGAGATATGATCCAAAGCGAATATCTGAGCTCCTGAGCTTCCATAAAAACAGGACTAATTATGGTGGTAGTTGTAAAGGGGCACTGCACACAAGGCAATATGGCTGAGAGGTTGTACGTTCCCCATCATGATAAAGAAGGGACAGAAAGCATCCAACACCTGCTATGCGACTGTTCGGCGTTTCTTAGAAGGCGAGCCCAGTTTCTATGTAAACCATTCTTTGAGGATCTGGGTCGTCTAGTCTTTGTGCTCATAGCGGATCTGGCTGCTTTCGAATCCTCAAAATGGTTCTGCAACATGAGAGACTTCGGCGATTAGGGATGTACAGTGTTTGATCCTCCACCATAATCCCTCCCCTACTTTTAGTTAGGCAACACAATGGACCTCATGGTCTCTGGATGATCTCAGTCACTATCTTAACTGCCTATACAACCTAACCTAACCTATTATATCACTTTTTCTTGGAAGTGTGGATGCAGTTTAGGGAATACCTTTCTCTTACCTCTTCATTCATTCATGTACCATAACAAAAAGGTACACACAGGCTTGAAGTGTTTCAACTTTTGGTCGACTGGGTGTACGCAGCTATTACTACTGATGATATGCTCATACAGACGTATACTTAATGGTCAAACACGCCACATGGCGCTTATATACAATGTATGTACATAAGTATATATTTGCGGTAGCTTATTTGTACGTCGGTATTTATTGTCGTCCGTATACGCCTTCATCGTTAAGTTTCTCATGAGGTAAGGTCGCAAATATACGGCGACCAAGCACACTCCCTTCCCTCCCAGGCAGCATTCGATGAGCATCGTAAAAAAAAAAACAAAAAGGAAAAAACTTCATTTATCCGCAAAAGAAATAAATCTTTTAATGCACATTGGAGAGTCGTTATTTGGGCATTGTTTTCTCATTTGCCATAACACCTACACATACATTATACTCTGAATGAATACTGTCGTGCCAGTTGGCCATTGAGTGGAGACCCCCCGCCACCAATCACACATCCACACACTACCAAGGACAGTTTTGTTGTACAGGAACTTCAACAGTCAAGTTCTGGATTAGAGAGCAGAGAGCAAATGAACGTTGAATGGCCATTTCAATGATTCTAATTATGTAGCATCTCCATTCGAGGCACAAAAGTTTCATAAGTATCGCGTGCATCATTGTTATTGTTTTTCTTCTGCCACAACGAAATTACTTTGTGTGCAGCAGGGGCGGTACCCGAAAACTGTTTCAGGGGTTTCCAACAAGACTTACCACGGTAGTACATCACGTGCCCCCACCCGATCCGCGCCTGCTGCACACTCACATATATCTTTGTGTGTGTGTGACCAACTATTGCTCATTTCAGCATGTCCTGTTAATGTGTGTTCGCGTTACGGGGCGTGGGTGGCACGGTCATTAGGTTGTACTGTGCTACGTCCGTCAATGCAAAATGTCCCATAAGGACGAGGGTCGGGCAAGCAATTGACACGGTTCTCATTTGGTTCTGTATGTGACCTGTGAAAATGTCGGTGTCAAGTTGTGAGTAATAATGCCAAATCCCAAGGAAAAAAAATAAAGGACAATGGCAAAGCAGGGGCGGTTGCACAACTCGTAAATATCCAAAAACGGCGGCACTATTGTCATAGGCCTAACGAACTGGATATGCTCTGTATTAGGAAACAGCTGAAATTAAGCTAAAACCGAAAAAGCGGCAAAATTTAAAGTAGTTTAATGACATTAAATTTATTTTAGCCGTATCTTTTAATGGCTCTATTATTTCCGAAAGCTTAATGGTTCAATAGCTCGGGGTACATTTGGACAGGGGACTTGCTTGGAAGAGACACAACTCAAAATGCAGCACTCCAGCCAGGGGAAATGTACGCTACGCATACACCTGGATTACCAATGACGTCACAAATATAGCTTAAGGACCGTACCCAAACTACGTGACCGAAATTTTGTAATTTTTAATTAAATAAATATATAATAAATAATAATAAATTATGATTATCGGTTCGATCAGCATATAGATATAAAGACTAAAAATTTTAGTACTAATACGCAAAGAAAGTTTGGGTTCACTTAAAAATTCGTAAGGACTTCCTATTTTGGCTTATACCCTTTCGTACAAACAAGGCCATAATATAAAACACTAACAAACAAGAAGACATTAATTAGCCGAACGTGTCCATGTATTACAACAAAATTTGTTGTTGGTATTTTTGGTGGCTTTAAGTTTGTCAAAGGAATGGAATAGATCTGCAACCTATGTTTCAGAGGTTGATTATGGGTTTAAATAAGTAACATTGGATCTTTTACTTAAGTATATACTTCAAAGTATGTGATGGTTTCACGCTCAAGCTTAGAGCTAAAGCTCATAATGTAATCAGTTTTAGAAGGTTCAATTTTGGATTTGGTATTGAAATAATGATACAAATATATTACGTCTAAAACCAAATACAACAAACATGCATTTGGTCGGGGTTTTTGAAAAAATAAAACATATTTATGTGCTTTTATGTTTTGCGTATTAGTTTTCACATTTGTGTGAAGTCTTATGAAAATTGGTTCACTATTTCATATAGCTGGCATACAAAAATTGAACCAGCTGAACTTGAACCTTGTAAATTGTACTGCATCATCTGGCTTGCCTCTAAGCTTGAGCTAGGTATAACCAAATACTTTAAGATGAGGACTTAATCAAAAGATACAATACTATTTGTACCTATAACCAAGGCCGCAGAGAGTAAATTCGGTCCCGGGGGAACATTGTACCGCACTCTCTATTACACCTTTACCTTTACGAGAAAACGACAGTAATTACACCGGGCGTCTGAGAAAACTCCCGGGCGGGGGGGTCGGAGATCCCCATTTCCCCGCTTTTGGAAGGCCTGTGTATAACCATCCCTACCAAAAATTACAGAGAGACACGAATAACTGACCTGCGCATTGCGTCATCTTGTGATAGTTTGATCATAAGCAAACGTTCAATGTCAATGAAGTACCAACTAACAAAACTTTAAAGAAGCTAATTTTTTGAGGCAGATAGATCCAAAGTGAAGTACCAATAAATAGCTATGTATATCAAATATTACGAAGAGTTGCCTGAAAAATGTTTTAAAAAAAGTAGGCGTACGTTAAGGTCAGGAGCGGACGACTTTGGGATAACCTATACCAATAGTTTGCAAAAAAAAGCCGAAATATTGCTTAAGAGCACCAAAAGACATTTAATGGCAAATCAGGTTACGATACCTTCATAAGCAACCAAAAACAGACCAATTTTGAACCAAAAATGCCTTTTTAATCGTCCGTTTCTACGGGAGGTATACCGATTCTGATCAAATAAAAAAAAAGTAAAGTACTTTCCAATATCTTCACAAACAAACGAATTTTGTTCTAAAAACGTTTTTTTGCCCGATTGGTCCTATGGAAACTATACAATATAGTCAACCGTTTCTGATGTGGAACAATGCTTGGGAACTATAAAAATCTATTAAGTGCCAAATTTAGTTACGATATCTCATAAGCAAACGCATTATCCATCTAAAACTTTTTGGCTTTTTTTTCGAGGTTCGCTGAAACGCCCCTATTGAAGATATCTAATATAATATGATATAATATAAGCCCGGTATCAAACAAAAATAATAAAGTAAACTTGTCCCCAATGAAATAAAAAGGTATATAATCCGAAAGTTTGGACAGACGGACATAATTATATCGACTTCTCTAGTCGCCCTGATCATACTTTAGATAACTTTGGGGTGTCTCCGACGTCTCCTTCTGTATGTTACATACATTTTCGGCTTGCACAAACTTAATATTCTCCGTTGTACCATACGGTATAGGGTTTTAAAACTTTTTGTTACTTACCGAATCTTACATTTCCATTGTTTTTAGTCAATTGTTCAATTTTCTTAAATCCAGTTGATAAAGCTCGCAAGAAGTTACTAACATTTTGTTTTCCAAAACAAATCCGAATATTTTTGTTCTTCTTGGAGATGTTATCCAAATGAAGGTTTCTTAATGTGATCCATTAAAAAAAACTTGTGAACGTCGGAAGTTAAATTTGTATTGTGATCGTGTTTCCTAGGTATCGAATTTAAGGTGTTAGCTCTGGTGATACAGAGTTTTTTAAAGTAGAGAGAAATCTATTGTCCGGATGTCTTGAAATACGAAAGTCTCTCCAACAACAAACTTATTTAACGTTCCGTCTGACGAACGTATAGGGTCCAGCCATGCTCCATTCGTCGGTCCGAATTTTACCATCCTCATTTCATCCTTATTTAGGACTTTTTATAATTGTCATAGTGGGAGATCGATAGCCAATATAATTTTAGGAAAGTACCTAGCAGCTCAAGTCTCTATGTTAGGTAAAAATATATTAAATTAACTTTAAAAATGATAAATATCTGGCCAGACCCGATTGTCAGACAGAGGGTTAACTATTTCCAAAGTCGGATGTCTTTTTTCGTCTCGAAATTTTCTGACCCGGTACAGCTCGTATTCAAGGTGCCCCATAAATAGCTTTGAAAACTGGGAATATTTTAATATTCTGATAAAAAAAATTTCCTGACTTGACTATTTGTCAATCGTTCCTAAGCGGAGCATAGGGATCTCTATTAACAACTATTCGAAGAGAACAGGGATTTACAGCTTCAAGCCGAATGCGAATGGCAAAGATTTCTATCGATAGAAATTTTCTTGCGCAAATTCCTTGATAAATTTTGGGAACTATTAGGCGGTATGGAATTTATTTTTTTGAGTGCATACCTAGAGTAAGACAATTCCATACATTTAGAGTCTGTCCGGAGAATAGTCGAACTGAGCCAATTCAATACACTTCATTTTCTTAAAAAAGCTTCCTTGGCCTCCACAACCAGCTTTCAGCGGAGTTCACAGCTTTGGTACAATTCCTGTTAAAACGTCGTCGTAATGCTCTTAAGCTCGGTTTTCAGGGACTGCTATAGGGCTTCTAGTTAGCCATTATGATGTTCTTTTAGTGGGGTTTCGAGGCGGGGGAAAAGGATCTTGACTCAACACTGATGTTGTGTTCAGTGCGAGGCCGCTAGATGGTGCACAAGAGAAACGCCAGACCAGGGAAACTTTCTTTTTGAATGCCCCTCGTAGTAAAGTATAAGAAGAACAGCCAGCTACCATTTTTACGGCTTTCAGCCAACACCCCTTTTTCCAGTTTTTCCTAAAGCCACAATCTACGAATACCAAGCAAAAATAGAATGTCGGACGTTCCTTAATCTGAAAAAAAGTTAATCCGACTGCTTCCCGTACAGAAACTGAACATCCTAAATGTTGTTTGAAAAATTTAACATCTGATTATATAAATTTAAGTTACAATCATTTTTTTTATAAAGTTTAATGCTGCAAAAAAAAGTACTTTAAACGTATATATCTTATTTTTTGTAAAATGATTATGTCTATAATAGCTGCAGTATTTAAGCTATCTTCAAAGAAACATTAGTAATAAATGGTGCAAATGAAAGTCCTTTATAGATAGTTGTGTATCTTCCTATAGCAGAAAATATTTTTATAAAAAAAAAAATTTCCTTAATTACTATGTTAGTCTATTTGACCTTATAACTTGTTGAGTTATTATTCAAGGGTCTGGTACTAAGATTCTTGAATTTCTTTTTGTTTAGCTTATATGGTGAGGTCGACAAAAGTCCGGTGGCAGCATTATTATCCTCTGATTGAGCTATATCATAGGGAGTGCGTACAATTTCTGGCAGATGAGCATAATAGATGATGCGTTCGTTTTTGGGAAAACTTTGGGGCTGCTGTTTTGATGAGCGATAATTGTGTGCATAGTTGTCCGACATGGCGTCAGTGTAGCTGGGGCGATACTTTAAATAATCTCTGGGATATGGTGTATCCAAATAACGATCGGGATACAAATTATAGGGTTCCGGAAATTGTGGTGCTCTGGGACTATAACTGTCATGTGGATCAAAACGTTGACGATGTAAATACATGTCCTCAAAATGTTGCGGATAGTTGCGATAATATTGCTCATCGTAGCTTTAAATATATAATTTTTGACATAATATAAAATGCTAAAATTTTACAGGCTTACCGATCGTAACGTCTAATATAGGGATCATATGATCTTGAAGGATACATGGAAGTTTGCTTGCCAAAAAGTTGATCATACCAGATGTAAGGTTTCAGCGGCAAGTTATCGACAGGCTTATTTAAAGGACGATTTTCATAGTCTATATCGGCGGAGTGCTTTGTGCTGGAGGAATAGGCTACGGCGGCAGCAGCGCTCAAATCGTTGACAGGTTCATAGTTACTGTTCCAGGACAAGCCGCTGGGATTTGCGTAATAATCCCAATGTTTATAGGCAGCAGGATTTTTAAAAAGCTTCATAGATTTATCTTGTTCCAAAGACAATTCGTCTATATTGCTTTCCACTTGATCTATATTGGCGTTTCTATTAACGCTCTCATAGTTCTCTCTCGGTTCACGCACATCCGTTTGAGCCCTAGCTCCCAACAACACATGCATATATATTATTATAAACAAAAAAGTTTTACTTGGCATTTTGAAAACGTTAGTAAAATATTAGAAAGAAAAAAAAAACAACAAAATCCCGGATGAGGATGTTTCTCCACCGCGAACTTTGTTAAATCCCGACTTTACACGCTCTATGTCAAACTCGTACTGATCCAATGACAAACCTATGCAACGCTGTAAAAAGCTATCGATGTACTGAACTAGAAAATCGGGTTGGGTGGGGCATTGGCACTATGTAAATGCTTTAGTTTAATACAGGACGGTACAATTATGCGGCGATATGGTAAGTTGAACTTCAAAAGCCATTTGTTAATAGCTGAATGTGTTGGATTTGTTGCCATTGCATTGAATCAGTCAACCGCAAGAATGCGTTTTTTCAAATTCCCAAGTGCACTCACTCACTCACTGACTCGCCGCCGCTCTCCAAAACATTTGACGAGGGTTGGCTTTTCTATTCCATCCAGGTCTAATAGTGAAAGCGCCAAAATTTATTAACGAATTTGCGCAAGAACATTTCTATCGAATGGAATCATCGCCGGCTTGAAACTGTAGGTCCCTGTTCTCTTCGAACATTTATTAATAGAGATTCCCATGCTCCGCCTGGGAGCGGCAGACCGATTGGTCAAGTCAGAAAATTATTATTATCAGAATATTAAATTATTTCCAATTTTCAAACAAATTTTTGGGGGCACCTCGAATACGAGCTCTACCGGACCAGCAGAAATTTCAAGACGAAAAAAGATAATCGATATTTAACACTCCGTCTGACAAACGGGTATGGCCAGACATTTATCATTTTTCGACTTTAATATATTTTTACCTTACATAGAGACTTGAGCTCCCAGGTGTATTCCTAAAATGTTATTTGCTATCGATCTACTATTATGAAAAATTATAAAAAGTCCTCAATAAGGATGAAATAAGGATGGTAAAATTGGGACCGACAAATGGTGCATGGCTGGACCCTATACATTCGTCAGACGGAGGGTTAAATAAGTTTGTTGTTGGAGAAACTTTCGTATTTCAATACTCCTGGACTATAGATTTCTCTCGACTTAAAAAAGTCTGTATCAACAGAGCTTACACCTTAAATTCGATACCTACGAAACACGATTACAATACAAAGTCAACCTCCGACGTTCACAAGTTCTTTAATAGAACACATTAAGATACCTTCATTTTTAATAGCCCCTAAATATTAGAATTTGTTTCGGAAAACAAAAAGTTACTAACTTCTTGTGAGCTTTATCATCTTGATTTGAAAAAATTGGATAATCGACCAAAAACAATGAAAATAAAAGATTCGGTGTGTTATAAAAAGTTTTCAAACCCTATACCGTATGGTACAACGTGAAAGCCGAAACGTCGGAGACCCCCCAAAGTAACCTAAAGTGTGACCAGGGTGTGTAGAGAAGTCTATGTACACATGTCCGTCTGTCCGTCTGTCTATCCGTATGAACGTATATCTCAGAGATGGTAAGATATAGAGCAACCAAACTTTCAGATTACATGCCTTATTATTCCATAGCAGATATATTTTTTTACTTTTTTGATATCGGTGTTATATTATATAGCTCCCATAGGGGTGTTTTAGAGGACGTTTTTTTTTTAAACAGATAATTCGTTTGTTTATGAAGATATCGTAACCAAGTTTGGCACTTGGGAGTTTTTTATAGGTCTCAAGCACTGTACCAATTTTATCTAAATCGGTTGCCTACATCATACAGCTCCTATAAGGCAATCGGTCAAAAAAGGTTTTTTATACAAAATTCGTTTGTTTGTCAAGATATTGAAACCAAATTTGTTATTCAGAAGTTTATAGAGTACCCAAGCAGTGTACCAATAATCAAAATCGGTTAACTATATCATAACGGAACGATCGGTTAAATTTAGAGTCAAAATTTCATCTGCTTTTGGTTTTTTATGAAGGTATCGTAGCCTAACTTCGCAATCAAATGTCTTTTACAGTTCTTAAGCTATATTCCGGATTTTATTGCAAGCTAGTGGTACAGACTCCCTACTTGAACGTACGCCATCTTTTTTTATAAGCCTATGAGATGATTTGCTGTCAAAAAGAAGAAGTAACGATTTATCAGAGTATCCAAAAATATCACTATTTGTTTAAGTGATTTGTCATAAAAAATAAATCTTAATTGTAATTAACGTTTTATTTTGACGCCCAACAGCGAAGGCGTAGTTTATTAAATTTTCAAAAATAAGAAATATCGATTTTTCTAAAATCTAGAAGTATTGACCTATTTAATTGCATGCGCGATTATTCGCTAACATAAATATTATAAAATCTATGCTCAGTAAATAATTTTTTAGAACGTATTTTCTTCAACTTTCAAAAACAAAATCGTCAAGAAAAATAAATATAATGTTTTCTCAAATGAACGAACTTCAGTTATGGAACTAAGGCAAACCCTACCGTATTGGATTTAAGTCTTTCCCCCACACAGGCGATTGCGCTCGTATTGGAAAAATTTTAGATTATTCGTTTGCTACAAAAAAGAAATATAAACTGGCCTAATACATAAGAGGCAACCCTCGTAATATGTTTTGTTACATGTTTATATATGTTATTTATAGTATGCATGGTACATGGTTTACAACGCCAGACCAACCTATTTCTCACAGTACTTTCGAAACTGTCTAATTTTTAACTATAGCATTAAAATGTAAATTACTAATTAATAAAGCTTACCTTAAGCATTATATACGATGTGCCCGTAGGTTCATGCTCCTGTCCATCCCTTTGTACAAAAAATGAAAATCTAGAAAACAGAAAATAATATTGTTCATAACATTATAATTATCATATTTAAAGAGAGGACCAAGAATATTCAATTATGTCAAAAGCTTCTTAACCAATCGAAAATAATAACGACAGTTGGAAACAACTTCTCCTATTCCGGCCCTCTTCACAATGGTATTCCACAAGGGTCACAACTCTCAGTTGTCCTCTTCCTAATTGCCTTCAACAAACTCTCCACTAAAATAGCACGCCACAAAAATATTTCTCTATGCTCATATGCCGATGATTTCAATATCATTGTAAAACTCCAAAATCAAAAAATATTTAAATAAACTTAGGCCCAGTATTCATATCTATTGCCAATTGGTGTGAATATTCAGGAGCGAAACTTTCACCAACAAAACTTAATCACTTTCACATTTGCCGAAAACAAAACTGCACATGTACCAATCATTACTGATCATCTAGACCTTCAGAATGTCTCCAACCTGAAAATCCTTGGAGTCCATTGCAACAACCGGTATCGTTGGAACATCCACATTCAGCAGTTAAAACTAGCATTAAACAACAAAATAAATATTTTGAAATGTTTAACTAGCGCTAGGTAACACAGTCACAATAATTAATAGAACAATATCAAAAATAGTCTTAAAATTAGGGTATGTCTACCTATATTTGCTTCATGTTAACCATCTATCATGAGCCCCATCAACACTTCCCTAAACACTGCGATAACTTCCCTAAGACTTTCCCTCGATGCGTTTAGCACTACACCAACAAATAATATGCTTCAACTTAGAAAAAACATACTTACAGCTCAACTCTTTAAAACCATTTTTAACTCCTAAAAAACTAAAATAAAAAATGGCGTACGGAAAGTCGGGCGCGGATGACTTTGGGATACCCTGTACCACTAGCTTGCAATAAAATTCGTTTCCTTCAAAAAAAAAACCAAAAACAGAAGTATTTTTAAGCAAACATTCTCTTTTGACCTATCGTTCCTATGGGAGCTATATGATATAGTCAGCCGATTTCGAACCTTTTTCACACAGTACTTTAATACCTTAAAAAAGACCTGAATGTCGAATTTAGTTCAAATATCTTTACAAACAAATGAAACACAACGAATTTTGTATAAAAAAAGTTTTTTTTGGATTCGTCCTATGGGAGCTATATGATATAGTCTTCCAATTTTGATAAAATTTGGTGCAATGCTTAAGACTTATAAAAAACTTACAAGTGCCAAATTTAATTCCAATATCTTAACAAACAAACGAAACACCGCAAATTTTGTTAAAAAATCGATTTTTTGGAAGATCGGACCTATGGGAGCTATATGATATAGTCAACCGATTTTGTTCAAATTTGGCACATTGCTTAAATGGTCTAAAAAATTTCCAAACGCCAAATCTGGTTAGAATATCTTTATTAAACAACGAAATATAGCGAATTTTTCTTTAAAAAAGTTATTTTGGCCGATCGGTCCTATGGGAGCTATATGATATAGTCAACCGATTTCGATCAAATTTGGTACAGTGATTGGGAACTATAAAAAACTTTCGAATACCAAATTTCGTTACGATATCTTCATAAACAAATAAATTATTCATCTAAAACGCTTTTTTTGTCGAGGTCGTCTCAAACACCCCCATGGGAGCTATATAATTTATCCCCGATATCAAAAAAATAAAATAAACTTGCCTCCTATGGAATAATATGGGATCTAATGTGAAAGTTTGGTAACTCTAGCTCTTACCATCTCTGAGATCTAGGCGTTCACACGGACGGACAGACGGACAGACGGACAGACGGACAGACGGACATGGGTATATCGACTTCTCTATTCACCCTGATCATATATTAGGTAACTTTGGGGTGTCTCCGACGTCTCCTTCTATATGTTACATACATTTTCGGCTTGCACAAACTTAATATACCCTTGGACCATACGGTACAGGGTATAAAAATGGCGTACGGAAAGTCGGGCGCGGATGACTTTGGGATACCCTGTACCACTTGCTTGCAATAAAATCCGGTTTCTTCCTAAAAAAAACAAAAAACAGAAGAATTTTTAAGCAAACATTTTTTTTTGACCGATCGTTCCTATGGGAACTATATGATATAGTCAACCGATTTCAAACCTTTTTCACACAGTACTTTAATACCTTAAAAAATATCTGAATTCCGAATTTAGTTCAAATATCTTTACAAACAAACAAAACACAACGAATTTTGTATAAAAAAAGTTTTTTGGATTCGTCCTATGGGAGCTATATGATATAGTCTTCCGATTTTGATAAAATTTGGTGCAATGCTTAAGACTTAGAAAAAACTTACAAGTGCCAAATTAATTCCAATATCTTCACAAACAAACGAAACACAACAAATTTTGTTCAAAAGTCGATTTTTTGGAAGATCAGCCCTAAGGGAGCTATATGATATAGTCAATCGCTTTTGACCAAATTTGGAACAGTGCTTGGTAACTATAAAAAACTTTCGAATGCCAAAATTGATCTATCTTCATAAACAAATGAATTATTCATCTAAAACTTTTATTTTTTTCGAGGTCGTCTGAAACACTCCATGGGAGCTATACAATTTCACCCCGATATCAAAAAAATTAAATAAACTTGTCTCCTATGGAATAATATGGGATCTAATGTGAAAGTTTGGGTACCCTAGCTCTTACCATCTCTGAGATCTAAGCGTTCAAAGGGACAGACGGACAGACGGGCAGACGGACATGGGTATATCGACTTCTCTAGTCGCCCTGATCATATATTATGTAACTTTGAGGTGTCTCCGACGACTCCTTCTATATGTTACACACATTTTAATATACCCTTTGTACCATACGGTACAGGGTACAATAATTCACGATATCCGCTTATGACAACACAACACTTGAACACGTTTGACATAAGCCGCTTTTTAAAAAATATCCACCAAATCCGTTCAAAAAACTTTCGTCCAACTGGTGCCAAGCAATAAATATATGCAAACTTACTTCACATGACTTCTTTAAAACCACATCTTTAAACAAAATTGACCAAATTAAATTCACAAGACTTAGATTGGGGCACACAAAATTAACTCACCTACACCTTATCGACAGATTACCGCCAATATCTTGTCCCATTTGCAATTAAGCGATTACACAAGGCTTAGACACATTAGTAACCAAATCCTTAATAACATTAATCCCATTGACATCCTGAGCAACCCAGCACTTAAATCTACACTAACACCAATTGAATTCCTTAAATCAGGAAATATATACCATCTAATTTAAAATTTAACATAACATATGTATATTTATAATACTCTGACGGGCAGAAGGCCATCGCAGCCACTGCTCTTAGTCCTTAAGCTAGTTTATAATTATGATGATCGGAAATCGTAAAAACATTTCAACATCATATTTGATGAT
>JBAMAX010001163.1:0-31701 GCA_037043745.1 Chymomyza amoena
GATGTAGGCCAGTGTTATTTATATATTAAATTTAAACAAAAATACAATTTTTTTGAGTCAATGATCATCATAAATTATTATGATTCATAATTACTAGCTACTATATTTCTTAAAAGAGCCTGCCGAAAAAAGTTATGGAACATTAAGACATTATTTTTGTTCGATAAATTTGATAAGTATACCATCTCATATGACGCAGATGGTTTCAGCCGTTTAGAAGGGGTTGAAGTCTTCATATAACCAAACATTTATAATTAATAAAATTCAATGTATAACTAAATATCTGCATAAACAGCAAAAAAAAAATAATATCTCAAAAAATGTAACTCTTAAATTTTTGTTTTTGTAAGGAACGATTTCTTTACTTAAGTAAATTAATCCTTAAAAATTCGCTTATTTTTATACATATCCTATAATGGTACTGCAATAACAATTCAAAGAAACGAATTAATTTTTAAAATAAAAATCATAAAATTAATTAAATTGGAAAAATAACACTTATTTTTATCTACAAAAAACTATGAAGTAATTGTTATCCTATAATTAAAAAAAATGTATTTATATTTATTAATTAAATTGCAAAAATCAACTTTTACTTTTTTTATGTACAAATAAAAAAATACGAAGTAATTGATAAACGTAAACTCATTTTTAAAATGAAGAAGAAAATTCTAGTTTTCCAATTTTTGTAAATAAAAAATAAAACTATTAAAATTTATAAAGTGAAAATAGAAATATTAATAAAATAAAAATATAGTAGCGTACTGATTTTTAATTTAATAGCAAAAACAACTTTTATTGTTGTACCTTTATACAAAAACTATTAAGTAATTGGAATATTACGTTTTTTTTAAATCTAGACATTGCTCCTATATATCTTTTAACATTTCTTAAAAATTGGAAAAAATATATTGAACATTTTTTGAATGTAGCAATTGTTTAATGCCAACTTTTATTTAAAAATCAGGAGATAATTCTAAATTTATAGTTTGTTATATTAAAAATTTACAAGTTGAATTACTAAAATTTATGAAGTAAAAATAAAATGGTATTTATAATGAAATAACGAAGGGTTGATTGACTTTAAATTAAATTATATTTATAAAGTATATGTTTTAAATTAATATTTTTATTAAAAATAATAAAGATAGCTACCATATGCAAATTTCTCAAAAATGAATGAAAAACAGATACTCAAATTTATTAAAAACAAAATAAAAATTTTTTTAAAATGTTTAATAAAATAGAAAAAATTTGAAATTAGAAGTTACAAATAAAAACTATGTAGTCATTATTAAATGTCAATTTTTGAAAAAATTTGGAAATATTTTTAAATATAAATTAATACTCAACTCTCGTTTTCCATACATAAATTTAATTAAATTAAATTAATTTAATTTTTAATTTAATTAATTTTATATGTTAAAATTATACCAAATAAATTATTATTATGAGATTTTAAGACTTTAAACTGTTTAAACTGTGGAAGCAGCAACAAATAAACTTATTTTAGGATTTTGTTTGTTATTTAAAACTAGAACTATTATTTTTTTTCAGGCAAATGTAAAAAGCCTTTGAAAAATAAAAAATAATTTAAAAAAAAAAATTTATAAATAATCCATTTTTAAATGCAAACTGATCATTTTTCTTCTAAGTACAAACATTAAAAGCATTTGATCAGTAAAAAAAAGGCTTGAGTTATTCACCAAAAAATAAAAGGATTCCAACCATAAACAAGTATCTTTTATTTATTATTAATTAAAATCAAAAGCTTGTATATTTTTATATTATTCATAATTTTCGTTCATAAACCCTTTTCCCTGCCGCTGAAATATAACTGAACTAAAAAATTAACAAGTAAAAAATAAAAAAATATATACAAAATTTTAATGTAAACCACCTAAAATTTTATAAAATTATAATCATTTGGTAAAAGGTGCAAAAAACATCAAAATATTTGCTAAGCAGTTTCGTGAATATTTTTTATTAACAAATTAAGAATTTAATTCTTAGACTTTTAATTTAGTTGAAATAAACAACTGAAAGTTTAATTGGAAGTGTATTCAAAATTTCACATTTTAAAAGAATTCAAAAAATTATTAAAACTTTAATTTAAACCAAATAATAGTAATTATTGTTATTAAAAAACAGAATCATAATGATTTATTTCTTTAGAAATAAGAATTTTTGCTGCTTTTAATTTTTTAGTATTACGCATTAATTTGATAAAAATCTTAAGATATTTTTAAAGACATTTTATTGAATTGATTTATAAATATTTTATTTTTTATTTAGCTTTGGGATAAATGTTATACGATTCTCAAAGACAGTTTATCATTTGTTTAACGTTTAATCATTTGCTGCCACGAAAACAGAGGGAAGATGTTAAAATAAAAAAAATAAAAATCTTTAAAAAAAAATTAATAATTCAATCTATCTCTTATATTAACTTTGAAACAAATCTTCTAATCTTTTAAAAAGAAATTTAAAAATACGATCTATTTCTAAAATGTTAGAAATATAATATACGAAGTGCAACGACGATAATTTAGTTTTGAAATAATGAAATAAAGCGATTTCCTGAAAGAACAATCCATTTAAATGACGTCTGCAAAAATTAAATTAAAAAATTATCCCAAGTTTTACGAAGTGCAACGAAGCTAATATTCTTATCAAACTTAAAGCTTTGAATAATTTATTTTATAGATGTCTGAAAAAATTAAATTGTTGTCTAATTTTTACCTCACAACAATTCTCTCTGAAATATAATATTCAAATAAATAAAAAATATCCAGTATATATTTCTTGTATAAAAAGTTTTTATTAAAAACTTGTATATATATATTTTTTGTCATTTTTAATAAATTACTTAAAATTATAAAACATTTCCATATCAAAATAGTAGTTCTCATCTCCATTATTAGAACATTTTCAATGTATGCAAAAAGTTTATCAAAAATAGTATATAGTGTATATATATATATGCATATTTGTTTTTTTTTAACTTAAAGCTAAGTCTACTAAAAATACTAGTTAAACTATATATTTTACTTCATATACAAGATTGTCTGTCTTAAAGTTAGACGCTAGCGCGGCGTAATACATAATGTACAGGATGCTTTAAAATACTTTACAATAGTTCAGTTTAGGATATCTGTTGTTTCTTTTAGACACATCTTAATCATAATAAAAATAAACATAAAAACTTAAAAAAGAAAATGATAAATGCAAAACTAAAAAACATAAAAAACTTTTCAAATTTTTACTTTTCTTTTTAGCAAGAAAAACGCTGACTAGAAAATAAAAAATAATTAACTCAAAAATATAAAACTAAAACATTTCTTTTCGTTTGCAATGTGTGTGTACTTTTTTGTGGCACTGTGCACTGGGTTTGTTGGTGTTGTTTTTTTTTAAGTGTGTCTATGTCGCTTGGGAACTTTTTTTTTTAGGAGTCTGCCAGCCGCTCTGAGCAGCGAGCGGTTCACTTACTCAAAACTCAAACTAGGAACTAATTTTTGGTGGAACATGGCGTGTGTACAGTAGGTGGGCTCTTGTGGCCAGCTTGCCTAGGGCTCAGCATAGCCGCCATAGGATAGCTCGGAGCCAGCTGCCGGAGAGTTGGCCGACGAGGCACTGCCGCCAGGACAGCCACCCTCTGAGTGCTTGGTGAGCAGCGACATGCGCGAGAAGGTCTTTGAGCAATTGGTGCAGGAATATTTCTTGATGTCCGAGTGTGTCTGCAGATGAGCGCGCAGATTGGAGCGATCGGCAAAGGCGCGATGGCAATGCTGGCAGCTGAAGGGTTTCTCGCCCGTATGCGTGCGTATGTGTCCCTGCAGCAGCCAGGGACGCGAAAAGGCCTTGCCACAAATGTTGCACTTGCAGGGCAGCGTGTGTGTGCGTATGTGCATCTTGAGCGCGCCCAGCGAGACATAGGTCTTGTCGCAATCCTTGCAGCTAAAGGATTTTTTCACCTGATTGCCCTCGGCAGCTGGGCAATGGAACTGCTGATGTTTGGTCAGACCGGAGAAGGTGGAATAGGATTTCTGACAATCGGGACACTGATAGCGTGGCGGCGAGTGTTTATCCTTTTTGCTGGGCGCAGCTGCAGCGCTGCTGCTGGGCTTGCTGGGACTCTGACAGATGGACGACTGTGTGCTGGCGTCCAAGTCCAATTTCGAGACAGGCTTGTGCTTAAGCGAGAGATCCTCGGGTACTGAAGAGCAGTTGGACTCGGGCGTCATGGAACGCATAGAGTTGTAAGAAGATTCGGAGTAGGCTGGCGAAATGGGCGCATGATGATGCGGTGGATAGCCCAGCGTAGGATATGGCACAGCGGCTGCATAAGCGGCAGTTGTGGCATGCTGCTGATGATAGGCGGCAGCGGGCAGCGCAGCATAGGGCAGAAAACGCTGTGCAGGCGACTGCGGCAGCAGCTGACGCACGCCAATGGGTCGATGTATGATCTCGGAACGCATGGGCGGTGAAACCGAGCTGGCGCGTCCATGCAAATAATGATGCGGTGGCGGCGACATGGAACCCAGCGAATCCGAAGGCGAGCTGGGCGAGAGCAGCTCACCGCGCAAGGGCGAGATCTGTTGCGGCGCAGCCAAGTGGGGATTGTTAATGGTGCGATAAAATTCGGCGGTATACGGTGAGATTTGGAAGTTCCATGGCGGTAGGCCATATTTGGGGTACGTAGGCGTGGGCACTACCACAGTGGCAGCAGCAGAGGCAGCGGCCACTGCAGCAGCTGCAGCCAAGGCGGCAGCCTGTGTTTGATTTGCCTGACCAGGCTCAATATGCACACAATCCACATCATCATCATCCTCATCCATATGCTCCTCATCATCGGTGTGATCGACATCAACACCCTCATCCTCACAGCAGTCGCTGACATTGATGAGCTCCTCGCTTAAAGCAGGCTTGTTGTTGTTGGTCACTGCGATTGTAGTAGTGTTGGGAATTTTTGTTTCATTGTGGGATTTTTTTAGGCACAAATCCTCAGGTTCATTTGTTTCAATATTACTATTGTTGTTGTTGTTATTATTATTGCTGTTGCTTTGAGCAGGCTCAAATTGATAGTTCACCGGTCGCTTTTTCAAAGGACACTTGCTGTAGTTCTTTTCCACCAACATATGCTCGACGGTATGCATTTTGTGTGTTTTTTATTTTTGTATACGTAAAAAACAAATTTTTTGTAATATTTAAAAACTGTTTTTTAAACTTGTGTTTATTGCACGTGCACTTTGTATTTAGTAGCTCCACATTATAGTAACTTTATTGTCAAGCAATTAAAGCGACGCGCAAAAAATTACACGCAATTTGGTAAATAAAGCAAAACAGCGTTTTCAATAGAAGCGAAGCGTGTGCTGCAAATGCGTTGATGCTAGCGAACAAAAACAGAGTGAAAAACTGATTGACTTCGGCTTTTACTTATGCGCGCTTTTGTGAAGAGCAAACGCCAGAGAAAGCGCTTGTTGCGCTGTGCATCTCTTGCGATGATATGCAGGTAGTGGCTGCGCTGACAATGCGTTTTACTGCGCCCGGCTCACCAATCGCAGCGCCCCTCACGAAACCACCGACTGTGCTCTACGCTCTGTAACATTTCTGCAATGCAATACAAACCATCATAAATCGATGCCGTTATAATTGCATTGGTGTGTGCCGTTTGAGTTGTTGTTTAGTCTTGTCTGTGTGTATATAAGTAAGAGCGTCAGCGCTGAGGCTGCGCTCTTTTCCCATGACAATCTCAGTGGTTGCACTCTCTTACATTTTTTTGTCGTTGCACAGATTTTGTCTTCTGTTACCTGTGTTGTTGTTGCTTTGTTTGCGCCGCCCCATGAACGAATGTCGTCCTGTGATTCGTTCGGTCTGCTTCATCGGCGATACCTGTTGCATACGGCGTTATTGTTTCATTCTGCTGCGGACACTTTTGTAATTTCTTTGTTGCTCGCCATTTGTTTGTTGTTCTTCTTTTTGGCTGGTGTAAGGTCTCTATAATGATGATTGCTAACAACGCCCAGCTAGACGGTGAAGGTTCGTGGAGGATCGTTCATTGTTAAAACTTCCGCGCAATATGGCAAAAATATTGTTAATTTTAATTTTTTTAGTTATGGTCTGTACTTCCCCCCCAGGCTGGAAGCTCTCGGAGGAGCCCCAGCTGAAAATCATTCAGGAAGAATCGAGTCTCAGGGTTGGCAACTTTATATTTGGAATCCTGAGTTAGCTAGAAACTCGACATTGATATTATAAAGCTTCGCCTCCTTCATGATATTCACAACAACTTGAAGGTTATTGTAATACATACATATGTAGGCTAACTTAGTTAATAAAAATTGAAACTTCTTTGGATTGCGTTTTTTTTAGATGTATTGGAGTTTTTATGAAATGCATTATTATGATTAAATCAAATCATCAATTCTCTCAGAAATCCTATGTTTTTTTTTTTTTTTTTTTTTTTTCAGTTTTCAACAATTATACGTATTTTCAGGAATAAAGAAAAATTGATGGGGCCCCGGATCCGAGATTTTCCCCGGTTCCCGGTATTCTCGCTACGGCCCTAATCCAGATAATTTAAGCTTGCTTACATTATGTTCAAAATAAAAACTTTTAAATACTTGTCTAAAATATTTATAAAAATTTATCACACTCCACATGTATTCGTAGTGGCTAAAATTTAGTGAACAAAATGTGAATTGTATAAACATTCATTTAAAAAGTGTTGGGGAAGAAAGCCGTAACTAATATACCTTTTTGTAGCGCTTTGGAAATAAAAAGGTCTAGAAAAAATCATGTATTCACTGCTGCATTCGATTCGGCACAATTAAGAAAAGCTATTTGACAAAATGTTAAATGAAAATTAAGAACCGAAGTATTGCAAGTCATGAGTCGATTTGAGTTTTTGCGCAGCTTTGCAAGACTTTTCTGGCGTTTTGGGGTATTCACGCTATATATGATTGTATTTAAAAAAACTATGAGCAAGTGAGGCTTGGTAGCCGTATGAATGAAACAAAGGAAGACTTTACAGTTTGTGGCCTTACGCTCCACCCGGAGTTAGAGGAACTTAAGTTTGTTAGCAAACGGCCATGAGGTATTCTTAAACAAAATTTTTATTAGCCTACTCTTTCATAGATTTTCATATAAACTTAAGCATTTGTCTCATATCTTTTTTTGTACGATTTGTTCTTTTTTTTGAAAAGTATCTGTTAAATGCAAAAGGAGCTGTATGTGCCTATATAAAATTTTAGCCCGTAGACTAAATAATGTAGAGACTAGTTCAGGATATTCTTTGCCTAAGCTTGGATCTCGGGGCATTGTTCATATTATTTCTGTCTTGACCCGAAATTACTTATTTTTTTGGGATGTGTTGACTCATTCTCAGTGTATAGTGTATCTAAGCTATACTTGAATTAAGCATGTAATTAAGAAATGTGTATAAAAATCACGAGTAGATTTTAGCAAATTCTTAAACAGAGTAAAATACCTGTGCATATAACTGAATTTTATACCTTTTTTTTGCTATAATATAATTAATATTAATAATAATATAATACATTTTAATTTGTTCGACTGGAAGCTTCAAAATGAAATAAATTTCAGAATTTCTTTAAAAGCGTTTCGAAGCGCTCGAAGTCTGAGACGAAAGATTTTATTTTTGAGGTAGTTAGTAGGATCCACTACGGACCGATGTAAGTCTATGTCTGACTCCCCCACCGGTCAACCGGTGTAAGCTAACCTATTTATTAGGAAACTGAAACTAAATGCAAGTTTTAAAACACATTTTATTTAAAATTATTTGTTGAAATGTTTTAAATAAAAAATATATAGGCGTACTGCTTTAATTCCTTAAACTTGTACAATAGGTTGGGTAAATTTTTTGAAGCCCAAAAAGGCGATTCGGAGTATTCTAAGGACAATTTTGAGCAACTTTGCCGAAAAAATAAAGATCTATCTTGAGTTGTAATAAAAATCGAAGAATTCCATTAAAACATTTAAATATTTGTAAAGGTTTTCATTGTCATGCTTTTTTTTTGGCAAGTTTTTTTTACCAAGTTATCTGCGTTAGGAATATTATCGAAGTAAAAAAAGGTAAAATAGATTAACTTAACAAAATACAAAACAGTTTTTTACACAATTGTTTTTTTTATATAACTAAAGAAGTTACTATAAAAGTTAAATATAGAATATTAAATATTGGAAACAGCTTAATATTTTTGAGACTGCTTAAAATAGTCTTAAAGTCTGTCAAAATAGCTTACAAAGTTATTTCATCCAAACTTTTAGCTTGTTTGTCTCATCTACGGTTTCAGAGTTCTTTTGTGCATCAGTTTTTACAAGTACCGAGTCTAATAACTGATCAGTTTAATTCTGCCTCATTTAAACTTCTTCTTGAAAACCTTTAAAAATTAACAAAATAAAAATAATTGTAATAATAAAAATAGTATAATATAAAAAAAGAAATTAAAATAAAATTAGATAAAATATAATATAATAAAAAAATAAAGAAAGTAATTTTAGAAATAATAATTTACTGTTCATTATAAATATGATTATTTTAAGCCATAAGGCTTTAGCTAACTAAACACGTACAAGTGCTAAAATCTTTTAAATATTAATAAACTAACTAAAATTAACTACCTAAATATTTGTAAAAAAAAATCAAAATATTTCCAAAAGTCCCGACTGCTATGAAATCTTTGGATTTTAAGCAACTTTAAGCTTCTCCAGTTTCAAACTTTCATAAAAGCCAGCTGTTTTATACTGTATTTTTATTTATTATGTAAGTAGTTTTAAATCTATCAAGCTACAGATTTTTTTTAATAATTAATGAAACTAAAAACTGCTTTTAAGTTTATTTCTTTATCTTGTAATATATGTAATTTATGTCTCATGAAGGCCTTGTTGCTCGAATACCATTCTTTATATTTTTAAATTAAATTCTAATTTATAAATAAATAATGCAAATATTTTATATATTAAACCAACCCCAAATTTATAGCGCTTTAAACAAATTAAAAAAAATAAAGCAAACTGTTAAATTAAATAAATAAATTTTAATCAATTCATAAAATTTCAATTACGATAAACCACAAATTGTTTCGTTGTGATGAAATCTTTTATTTCTAGAAGTAAGTTTATGCTTGTGAATATTTGTAAGCTCTTATATACAGAAAATAAGAGCGGCGCTCATTAATAACTCTTAATGCCAGATTGCTCTTTGGCAAGCACAACGTTTCGTTGTTTCCGTTTCATTACAGCTGTGTGGCCAAGTTCACAGCTTCTGTTTTTTTATGTTCAGCCACCACCCTACAAGATTGATTGTCACTCCGGCACTTGATTCTTAAAGGTTAAACTCAATATATTTAGACGAGTCCTACTAATTGTATACTTACGTTGCCACAGATCCATGCATTTGCCTCGTGGCCTCCAGTGCTAAGTGCAGCTGTCCGTGTTGCAATTGAAAACTGACAAATAAAAGGAAACGAAGTGTTGCCTGTCAGATGAAAAGGTGCTGCTATTGATGAGACCCTGCCTATACATCATATGCTGCTGCCAAAATTGCCTTTGCTTAGTGTGATGCTTATCAAAATGTTGTCTCCTCAAGTGACCGCATGCCATACAAAAGCCAACAACGTGCAGCAGAGAGAATTTGATGTGTAGATTGCGGCACAATGTTGAAAGCCCCGTTGGTGACCCTTACAAGCCACCAGCATAAGTGTAGATAAACATGTGTACCACATTTTTACAACTCGTTTGTGCAACGTTGTGGCAGCTTCGACCACGTACTGCGATTTTAGCAAAATATGTGTGCTACATGGCCCGAATTACTTGGGACACGCTTTATGTTTGGACTGTTGGTCGTCGTCTGCTCTTCTGGGTGCCACACAGCGTTCCATTTTTTTTTTTTTTTTTGCCGTCTTTAATGGCAACATCATCAACGTCGCTGCCGCCAGCCTGGTCGTCGATTGGCTGTTAACAGATTTAATGATCTTATTCTGTTTTTACTGATGAAAGCGAAAAGGCCGTGGTCAGTCTATGGGCCAAATGAATGAAGGACCACCACAGACGTAGACCGCTGTGCAAGCAGAGATTGGCACGGCGGGGTTTAAATCGTCCGAGCATTGGTCATCTCTGGTTGTTGGGTTGACAATCCGTGTACGAAGCAAGTGGCCAAGTATTCAGGACATTTTGATTCAACTGATGAGCAGCTCTATGATAATACAAATTTTTTGGTGGCCGCTCATATGTTTGGGGTGCTCTTCTTTCTTTTATAATTATACACGAGTCCGATTGTGCTTCTCTAATAAATCTAATAACGTAAAGAATTGTAGGGAATCTACTTTTTTGTATAGCTATTGATAAAGAAACTCCTTTGTTCGTCTTAATTATTTAGAAAAGCGGCCATTGTTGGATACTTCCTTTAAAATTCTATGAGGAAACACTGCATCTAAATATCTCTGAGTTAGATGATCTCAGTATTATATTACCAATGTCTTGCATCTTAGGTTGGTAGAAATTTTAACTGGTCAAGCCGCTCTCGCTAGATCAAAACCCGCAAACCATGGATGATATCGCAGTCAATGCAGATATTTGGCGTGTGATGCATACATATAAACTTTGGCAATTCAGTTTGGTGAATTTATCCCATTCGATGAAACATTTCACGAGTTCTATGAACACTGGCATCGAGTCAGAAACCATCGGCTTCTACCTTTATTATGCTATGGCTGAAGACGAGAAGGCTTCAGGAACATAATTCTTGCAATCGGCAAATAAGAAAGGAGCATCTCACTGTTGAAAGGTTGATTGGGTAGAGGCTACTTTTGAGATCATTGAGTGGAATAGTCGTTACAAAGTGAGGGCGCTTAGAAGAACCGGAATCATCATCATGTGGCCCTCTCAGTCACCCGATTTGATGTCATTGACATTTTATTCTTATTCCAGCGCTTGATCCAATTCTGAAAACGTTTTTATAATCGGTTTGCGGGATGGGCTTAGACCATCTTGATTTTTTGGATGTCTGAAAATGCCACTGTCGTTCGGTAACATTTTGATCCAGGTAGTGGCCCACAAGTTCGCGGGTCTTCTTCAAAGGTCTAAAGTGATGATGGCCGTCAAGTTTCTGACTGATAATAACTTGTTGAATGGAAAGTTTTCTAGTTAGTCGAGTTTATGCTGATTTTCTCAAATTGCTCAATATATTTGTTTAACTTGTCACACTATTAAGCAAAAGTGTGACCAAACATCGAAGAATCATTTTGCTAAATAAAAAAAAAAAAAAAAAAAAAAAAAAAAAAAAAAAAAAAAAAAACAGGCTTTGCTTTCTTATCATAAAGTACTCCATGAAGGAGAATAAATTTTTCATTATATTCCAGGATCAGTCGAACAGAGTTCTCGCAAAAAATAAGTTCTGAAAAAGTCTTTGATGCGCATCAAGTTGTAAGTATTTCTTCGATTGTCTGCCGTGTTGATAAAAAGTGGTTGAACGCAAATTTGATATTTTTGTACCGTTTTTCAAAACGGAGAAAAGCCATAAGTGAAAAATTAACTGAAAGTATCGAAGAACCAACAGTGCATTGATGAGGCGCACTGCTTAATATTTTTCACTTATGTATTCAAACAAAAAAGGCGAAGCTCCATATAATTAAAATGGTATTGACTTTTTAGCTCATTTCGCGAATTAAAAATATTCGGTTTACATCGAAATTGAAAACATTATTTAAAGCATTGGATTAGATGAGTTGACATTAAATGTAAATAAAATAATCCAAGGAGAAGGTGAATTAGGAACGTAGCCGGAAAAAAGCAGTGAAGCTAAAAGTAAAGTGACTTAATGACGTCGTTGCAGACGAGGATGAACATTCGCAGATGTAGATAAACGAGAGAATGCAAACTAAAGGGAAGATTGTTGATGAAATATGTCACCCCATCGAAAGCTAAGAGAGATCATAAAGCAGCGTAAGCAGATCCTTCAGAGATCTATCACGTGGCTGCTGAAAATGCAATCGGATCGTCAAAAAGAGAAAGTTACACCATGGAAAATTATTTTCATTATGTCGAAAAATTATGATCGAACAGTAGGTTCTCCTAAAAAAGTGGTATAGAAAAAAACGTTTAATAAATAAAATAATGTCAAAAAAGTGTTTTGACGACATGTAAACAGGCTTTGCTTTCGTGTCATAAAAATTACTTATTAGTAATTTATTTTTTATTTATGATAAAAAAAGAATGATAAATGAAGGTTCTCATCAAACCGTCGAAAAAAAATTATTGCTCTTCAAAAGGTAAAAAGTAAAATGGTCCTTTTCGAACATAACCGCTCAAATACGAAGTTCGCGTTTGTCTTTGTCGCTGCGTTTAATCAAATCCTCTTTGCTGGGCTCTTGGCTCTCGCTGATCTCTGAAGTTGCTTTGCTGGGGCTGCATATCCGGAATGAGCGAAAGCGCTGAAGTTCTTATGACACGTGATCATGAAATCTGAAAAGCTTGTGGTGGCGAACACGCTCGAAAAGTTAATCGAAGCTAAGATACGTGCCCGATGGCTCTGGCCATTCGAATCTTACCTAATGCACGACCTCGGTCTTCGGATGACCTGAACACTGTGCTAGCTGATCACCGTACCGCTGGTTATATTAAAGCTAAGCCGCGCATTATTAAGTGCGTCTACAAGATTTTGATGAAGGGTAGCCATTGATATGATCTGTCATTCCGTTTGGGGAAAGCGAAATCCTGGTCATATTGTTTTGGCCTCAAAAGCCTTCGTACCTTAAGGTAAGAAATAAAAATTAAAGGAACTGTTTCATCATTAATATTTATACCTTTTGTAAGATTTAAGACAATGAAGTATACATAGTACGAGGATCTTTTCAATATGCCATGCTACTGCTTCTTGGCAAAATTGACTATGGATTTTTTCCTGAAACTGTTAGTAGAATTTTCAGTGTTTTAAGGCGAATTGAAAATTGGCACAGTATGTTTGGTCAAAAATGAGCATTTCACCCTCAATGTAGGTATTTTTATATGTAAGTTTGCTCTTGTTCCAATCGTGAAACTGCTATACACGTATAAACCTTATTGAATGGACATTGCAAATTTTGACCGCCATCCTTGGTGGGGTGGCCACCTCAACAAAAATCACCAGCATGAATCAACAATCCCTTAATATTGGAATGGCTAACTCCGCCGGCCTCGTTGGTCTTGAGTATGATGAACTTTTTGTTCGAGTTATGGCCTTTCTAGTTCTCTTGTTGTTGTGGATTCTTGGGATCGCTCGCCACATTCGCAGTCTTATTGGGACTTCCAGCAGCACCACCCATCTTAATGACATGTTTTATGCCACGACGCAAGCTTGACGAGCCCAGCGAAGGCCAAGAGCCCAACGAAAAGGATTTGAGTGGGCGCTGCGAGCGATAAGGATAAACGTAGAGCTTGTTATTTGAGGAGCCATGTATTCATGCGAGGTTATGTTATGTCGTATATAAAAAAAACTTACGTGGTGACAATAAAATATATTTTTTGAACTGCAATTCGACGGTATTCTCGAGAGGAAATATCAGACCTATGTTCTTAGCGGGAAATTAATCGGGTTCGCCTAATACTAGGCTAGTTTAAAGTTTATACAATCGACAGACTATTTCTGGATTATAGGTAGAACAGACTTGATGCGATGAAGTATCTCCGTCAAGGTAGAAAAGGGCCTAAACCTTTTCATAGACAAGGTAATGCTCTCTTTAGGAATAATGAGGACATCAATCGAAATGCTGCCGGAGCACTGACAGCTATTGAGAATGAATAGGCCTGAAGTAAATGAGGATACGAAATATTTTTTTCTTCAATTAGAGAGATGCTGGGATCACACGATCCGATTGCGGTTGAAAGCTATAGATGGATTTTGTCAAAGCACTTCTCACCTATACTACGAAAAACGATGTCAGCACGGACATGATGCACTTTTGTCTATCGATGCTACTTTAGTCTCATTAGGCAATTCATAAGCAGAGACCTCTCTCGGCGGACTAAGCTAACGCTGCACAAAACTCATTCCACCCGTTTTATTTTATGGCGCTGAAGCATTAGAATTGAAGCTCCTTAGCTTCTCAGTCTGGGGTGGAATATAGCTTCATCTTCCTTCAGTTTACTTTCTCGCTTCATTTTTCCAATTACGAATGTTCTTCCTCAAGTCTGCATCGACGTCATCAACCTATTATTGGACGTAGTGTAATCACCTTCTTTAGAATTCTTTCATTTGGCATTTGTATAATGTCACCAATCTATCTATCTATCTTTCTATAAAAACTCAATAATTTAAAAGCATTCCAAAACAATTAGATATTATCGATGTTGCAGGTTACAAGAAAAAACGCTCTAATTTCTTGTCCTATACCGAATTATTTTGTATTTATTTGAAAAAATAATTCTTAATTATAAATGGGATTTTAGAGGTTATATTCAATTCTTTATGATTATGGTGTTGTTCTAAGTGATCATTTCCATAGGCTTTAAAATTTGTAATAAGGAACATTGAATTATTCTTCGTAATTTGCAACAATTAGACCATTCACGGTTGCTGTTGCATTGAGGCGTTGCAAAGTTGCGTAAAAGTTTAACTGGCTAAAGCGTAAACGTTCTTTTTGCACATGTATTGATTTTGTGCTGCTTTTCTCCAAATTTGGCTCAATATATGTGCTAAAACTTGGTCACACTAAACATAATGTGTTTTGCTAAACAAAAAAAAACTTAGTAGGCTTGCTTTCTTGTCATAAAAGTTACACCGTGGAAAGGAGAATTAATTTTTTCATTGTATTCGGAGCAGTCGAACAGTAAGGTTCTCTTAAAAATTAGTGCATTGAAAAAACTTGTTTAAATATATAAAGATATCTGTCAAAAAGTGTATGCTAAACAAAAAAAAAGAAATCATAGTAGGCTTTGATTTCCTGTCGTAAAAGTTACATGATGGAAAGGAGAATTTATTTTCTCATTATATTCGGAGCAGTCGAACAGAAAGGTTCTCATCAAAATTAGTGCATTGAAGAAATAAATGTTCTTTTCTTCAAAATTAAAAAATTAAAAATGATCGGTGCTTTTTGAACATAACCTACATTGCTAAAAAATAAATTGTCGGATTCTTCATAATTCAATATAACCTCGCATGAAGATATTGCTACTTAAATACCAAGTACCACGTTTATCCTTGGCATCGCAGCGGTCAATCAAATCCTCTTCGTTCAGCACTTGGCTTTCGCTGAGCTCGTCAAGTTGCTTCTTGGCACAGAGCAAGCCATCAAGATAGACGTTGGCGCTTGAAGTTCCAACAAAAATTGAGAATATGGTGAGCGATCAGAAGAATCCACAACATCATATGGACCAGCAAGACCACAGCTTCAACGAAAAGTTCACCATATCCGAAACCAACGAGGCAGGTGGCGCTGGCCATTCAAATATTACCTAATGAAATGCACTCTCTCTTGGGACGAAAGCAAAAGCCTTCGTACCTTAAGGTAAGAAATATAAGGTAAAGGAACTGTTTCATCATTAATATTTATACCTTTGTAGATTTAGACAACTAGGAAATTTTAACAATCCTTCATAGCTTTTGAGGATCTTCTCAATATGTTCCATGCAACAAAGCTGCAAGGTGAAGGTATGAGATTTGTTTCTGATGAAGATCGACAACTGTTCAAAAGTGCGCAAATAGTACCAAGATTTGAAGCCGCAATTGTCGCTAGGGAAAAGACAGTCATCGACATCTAAAAGGGAAAGGAATCGTGCATTAGGTATAATTTCTTGTAATCGTGCTAGATTTATTTTTTAATGCGCCTTTTATTATTTTCTTCGATAGTTTTGTCCTTTGTTCCAAATCATTGGGCGAAGTCTGGAGATACTATGCCTTGTACATGCGGAGTTAGGCTTTGGTTCAGCTGCTGGTATCCACACTTTGCATTATAGAAACCTGGACTTCGGAGAACACTGCTGGCTTGAAATTTGTATGTGCGTACATCGTACAAAGCTGACCATTTTTCGTTAAGAATATCTAGACAAATGACGCCCTTTGCACCCACATTAGGATGGAAGCAATGTGTCATAAACTTGACCACAGGAGGTGCAAACGGAGAATCGTCGGGGAAATTCCAGAGACAGGCGATACTTCTGAACTGCATAAACAGTCTCGGCGGGTCCCTCAATGGTTGCCACCCACTTAAAGATGTACTCACCCTTTGGGAACGCCGATGTGCCCGGTACATTGTCCATCATCAGATTCGAATAGTTCCTTATTGAGACGGTTGGTCACTGAATGGGCAGCCATAGATGGTAGTGTTTCCACATCGCAGTCCACATCACCATCATATGCATCGGTGGTATCAGCATCGCTGTTGTTTCCAGATATTGTCCATTTTTTTCCTTCAGCTTCAATTTCACCAGCGAGTGCACTCCAAAACTAATAATGGAATGGCCAACTCCATCGGCCTCCTTGGTTTTGCGTATGATGAACTTTTTGTTCGAGTTATGGCCTTTCTAGTTCTCTTGTTGTTGTGGATTCTTGGGATCGCTCACCACATTCGCAGTTTTATTGGAACTTCCAGCAGCACCACCCATCTTAATGACATGTTTTATGCCACGACGCAAGCTTGACGAGCTCAGCGAAGACCGAGAGCCCAACGAATAGGATTTGATTGGGCGCTGCGAGGATAAGGATAAACATAGAACTTGTTACTTGACGGCCTCGTTGGTCTTGAGTATGATGAACTTTTTGTTCGAGTTATGGCATTGATAGTCCTCATGATGTTCAGGATTCTTAGGATCGGTCACCACATTCGCAGTTTTATTGGAACTTCCAGCAGCACCGCCCATCTTGATGCCATATTTTGTGCCCCAAAGCAAGCTTGCCGAGCTCAGCAAAGGCCGAGAGACCAACGAATAGGATCTTATTGGGCGCTGCGAGGACAAGGGTAAACTTGGAACTTGTTAATTGAGGAGCTATGTATTCATGAGAGGTTATGTTATGTCTTTATATACGACATATGGTGACAATAAAATATATACTTTTGAACTGCAATTCGACGGTATTCTCGAGAGTAAATATCAGATCTATGTTCTTAGTGGGTTAGTCTAATACTAGGCTAGTTTAAAGTTTATACAATCGACAGACTATATTTGATGCGATGAAGTACCTCCATCAAGGTAGAAAAGGGACTCTCTAGACAAGGTAATGCTCTCTTTTGGAATGAGGGCATTAATGGAAATGCTACCGGAGCATTGCCAGCTATTGAGAATGAATCGGCCAGACCATTTGTTATTTTTCTGTTATAGGTAGAGTAGAGTTGATGCGAGGAAGTTCCTCAATCAAGTTAGAAAAGGGACTCTTTAGGAATGAGGGCATCAATCGAAATGCTACCGGAGCATTAACAGCTATTGAGAATGAATAGGCCACAATTAGAGAGATGCTGGGATCACACGATCCGATTGCGGTTGATAGCTATAGCTGGATTTTGTAGAAGTACTTCTCACCTATACTACGAAAAACGATGTCAGCAAAAGATCTCTTTCGGCGGACTAAGCTAACGCTGCACAATAAGCTTATTCCACCCGTTTTGTTTTATGTTGCTGAAGCATTAGAACTCCTTCTTAGCTTCTCAGTTTGGGGTGGAATACAGCTTCATCTTCGTTCAGTTCACTTTCTCGCTTCATCTTTCCAATTGTAAATGTTCATCCTCAAGTCTGCATCGACGTCATCAAGTCCCTTCTTTTTCAGTCGACCTCGTATAATGTCACCAATCTATCTAATCGGCTGTGCTTTAAACAATGTTTTCAATTTTGCCATCTTTAAGTCTAATAGGACCGACAATTCAAGCGAATCTCTTTCAGCAGCTCCGTTGGCTCGGTCATGTTGATCGTAAGACTGAAGAAGCTCCATCGAGAAAGGTTTTCAAAGCGGTTATTGTCGGGCATCTGTTAAAATGACCAGATAACAATTTTCGTTCTGCGGGATAGAGAAGGCATGTATGCATCAGAGACGCCTAGAGAGATGTTTAACGTCAGGACATTATCTGATAACTGGTTATAACGATCAGTTAAGGACTATAAAAGACTCTTAATAGTTAATAATCATGAAAACAAAACTAATTTTCTAACTAATCTTAGAAAACCTGTTGGCAATGTACCAGGAGACGGGGCCGTTAAATTTGCCCCGCAGTCTGTTTCGCCAAAGGTAGTTCAAATGCAATAAAATCTCACCTGAAGGACCAACAAGTGATAGAGCGGAATACTTTTACAAAAAAACTACAAGGCCTTCAATACTATTTGGGAGACTTGCTTCCCAAAGGATTGCTCTCGTACCGGAAGCGTAGCGCACTTTCGCGGCTACGTAATGGACACTACCATGCCCACCAACTTTCTTGTAATTTATACCCAACGTGCCAAAACTGCGGACAGTCCTTAAATACAGTGCACCATTTTTTACCCTTGGTTTCAGAACAATCATTGTTAGAAGATAAATTTATAAAGGCAAAACATATATTTCGATGCCGGGTGTCTAAAGATGATTTTTATATGCCTTTAAAACGACTGAAACCGAATGAAAGGTAAAAAAAAATCCCATTTCGTCAGGATTCTGACATGTCATTAAAAATACTCCATTTAATGGGATGTTTTGAGGTTTCCAAAATAAATACCATTTCAAGTACTTGAAATAGTGAATAAAACCAATATCGAATCTATATTCAACTTTCTTAAGATCTGTACAGTAGTCAAGAAATTCCAACAGCTCTAACGTACGATAGGGTCTAAGGTCTAGTATTCGCTGCCCTAAATAATATTCAAATAACTAACAAAAAATAAAAAATATTGGAGTCCGTATGTTTAAGGATGTTTCTTATATGCGATTTAGCCCTCTATGTACAAATGAAATTAGTACGTCATGGCCTTGGATTCGACATGGTTTTGGATTCGAATTGCATTCAAAATTTGTTTGAAATTTAAGCCATATCTTGAAAAGTTTTTTTTAGAGTGTCAATAATAATAATAAAAACCTAAGGCATAAGATATTTTTAGAAAAAATATCATTCTCCTAGCTCTGTGCTATGAAAAGATTAATGGAATGGCCAAATCGAAGACCAATTGATTTTATCGACTGTAAATGAATGAACTATTCTAAAAATGTGTCTTCCCTTTATCACTTCTAGATGTAGTGATCCCATGATAATAACACAGAAGGAACTTCTTTCATCAAAGAACTATCTTCACAAGAGATCTATTTTCAATTAAATTTTCCACTGCTTTTTATAAATTTGGTCCTAATCACTACTAAAAGTTCCTGATCCTGAAGTTATTTCCTTTGCATTGTCAAAGGGACTGTCTTCAAAAGAGCTTGCAGCTTCTCATGTCACTGCTCATCATTACTACTGATCTCCTAAGCATGTCCTACCCTTCTCCACTTACTACCACTAACTTACTGCCCCAAAAACCAAAAAAGAAACAAATTAAACCTCTTTCATTACAATTTTGCAAATGATATGCTTCTAGAATGATTCCCATTATGACATTCCAATCCAAGAAAGACAAACAAAAAAGCAAACCGATTTCTCAACATGCAACCAACCTTGCTTCAACACCGGACTTTATCAAAATATCAATTTGGTTGGTTTGGTGTACACAGGAGACATGAAAGACACATAAACTGCTTCTCGTATTCCACCGCAATGCGTGCGCCCAACGTCAACGCTGTCGCCTACGTATCCCTACCGAAGGTGCAACTACTTGAGACTTGCAACTTGCAACAACACTCGGGTGGCATTCAAGTTAAGAAATTTATTTACAACAATTTACGCTGTCATGTTTGGTCATTCTGCCGTTAAACATAATATCCTGTGTGCATCAATAAGAGCAACAGAAACTTTCATTCGCATTACCAAAAAAAAAAAAAAAACTAAACGCCAGGGGGCATGGCCCAGTCCACAGTACAGATTCAACCACAACAACCCACACGCTACGCACTTTCATCGGTCCAAGGTAATACGTTGCATTTGACTCTTGGCCCGATCCAGCCATATCCATATCCATGTCCACATCCGTGTCTGTGTCTGGAGTCAATAAAAATGCTCGATTGTAATTTTCACTGTGCAATTATTGTCTCAGCTTTGAAATGCGGTAGGGCCGCCCGTATTGACCCCCCGACCCAACGTCCTATGTCCACACCACAAAACTGATCCAAAAGTAATTTTCAATTTTAAAAGCCTCAGTCAGAAGATGCCAAAAAACAGGGAGTTCATTGGGGCAGTAGGAGACCATGGGATACACTGCTTACGTCTTCTGTGAGATCTCGCAGGGAGACTTGGAGCGAAGTGTATACAATGGAATGGGTTTGAGCGTGTAGAAGACCCACATTTTTTGTTTATTAATAATATGCCATAAGCCCATAGGTTAGTGCAGTAACTGGGGATTGACTTCTCAGCTGATTTAGGTCAAGGAATTGGTCCGCTGTGATACCGCTGGATGGAACTTGCTCAACCCTTCCCTTACACCTGAGGTCCCTCTATGATCTGGAATGGAACCTTTTTACCAGTGGCGGATCCTCGGGTATGGTTTTTGGGTCGGGTTGGCGTCCCAACTCACTAAGGCTACGAAATTGGCCCGTTGGAATATTGCCGGATGGACCTTACACCACCTTTCCCACACTCCGGAGATCCTCAATATGTACTAAATGGATCCTATAGACCAGTTACGGATCCACAGGTGTGGTTTTCGCAGTGGGTTGAAAGTCTTTTGCGAGGTCAGATACACTTACATACTCTTTGAAGTGCAGAGCCCCCCTTAAAACCAAATCCTAGATCCGCACCTGCTCCAGATTGTGCCCAGTTCCCTATATGATCTTGTACAGAGCCCCTAAACCAGTGGCGGATCCACGTGGTGGAGTTTCGGGTCGGGTTGGCGTCCCAACTTACTTAGGTCAAGTAATTGCGCCGTTCGGATATCGCTGGGTGGACCTTACACCAGCCTTCCAATTGCAGGAATGGTTTTCGCAGTGGGTTGAAAGTCTTTTGCGAGGTCAGATATACATACTAAGTTTATACATATATTTTTGGGGGTTAAAAGGATGCTTCATCAGGCATATCTCCCGAAATTCCGAACTTGCTCTACCTAGCCTCTCGGTTAGGTTAATGAAGTAGTATGGGGTGTCCCAACTCACTTAGGTCAAGGAATATGATTGTTATTATTGTTATAATACCACTGGGATGGTCTTACTTAACCCTTTCCCCTCTCCGGAGGCCCTATATATGATCTCTTATGGAGCCTCTAGACTAGTGGCGTATCCACAGTTGTGGTTTTTAGATGCAGACCGTCTCAAAAGTGCGAAAAATGGGTTGAAGGTCAGATATACATACTCTTTGAAGTGAAGAACCCCCCCACGACCAAATCCTCGATCCGCAACTGCTCAATATTGTGCCTAGTTTTATACATTTTGGGGTAGAGTGGTTAAAAGGATGCTTCATCAGGCATATCTCCCGAAATACTTTGATCTACCTAGCTTCTAAAGTGCTGCAGGTTAAGGTGTTCCTTCTGTCCACAAATCTATCAAACCCTTCTCTTCAGTTTACAGTGTATTCAAAAAAAAGAAACACAAACCCCTCCGACCCCAAAAGAATGCACTGCCCTGGCATAAAGCTGGTTCATTTAAACCACACTTGTTAATGCCACACGTAGTATTTTGGTTCCACACAGAGATCTGCTATGTGGCAAGTGAATCGCTTTGCTGCTTTTTGTACTGATTGTTGCTTTATCCTTAAAACGCTTAAAACACGAGTTTTTCATGTATTTGGTTTTTTTAGCAGACAAATCTCATTAAAAGGCGTCGTTGGTTCCCTTGGACAGACGTCTTCAGTTCGTGTCGCGCCCGCAAGGAACTTTTATTCAAGGGCCTGAGCCTGAGCCCTCCAAGCGCTGTGGTTGACCCTTTTTTTGTTGTTTTTTTAGTCCAGCACAAGGCGTTGCATTTAAAATGTCGTTAATAATTTGTTACTGCCCACAAGACATGCAATTCCTGTTCTACGCCTGTTTATCCCAGATTTTTTTTTATTTTAAGAGCGAGTCGTAAAAAGTTTTATTATTTTTCTTACCCCAAAATAGGATTACGTCGTCTTCGACTGCGGTTTAGTTTCATCTCCTTTGGCTTTATTACAGCTCGCACAAAATTGTTAACAGTTTGGGATTATATCTTTTTTCGTTAAGCTATTTACAAAACTTTCACAGCGTTTATGGTTAAATATTAAATTAAGCGTTATATAGGTTAATAATATTTCTTTTTAAAAAAATATTATTTATTTTGAAAGTTATGGAGCATTCTCTTAAGTAAGCGTTCGGTGTGGTGAAGCGTTGAATATTTAAATAGTTTTATTATATGTTTTTCATACTTTTAGATGAACAAAGGCCTTTGGAATTTGCGAACATGCCCCAACTTATTTGCTTTTACAAATATACATATAATAAAGTGTAATGTTTTTTAATAAAAAGCAAATCCTTTTTTAATATTAGTACCTTGAGTTCTTTAGACAATTTTAGAACGGCTTGACTGTAGACGTTTGAACGTTCTAATTTCGCAATCTGACTTTCAAAACTGTTCTAGAATAATGCCTATAATAATATAAAACCATATCTAATTATCTTAGTTTTATCTAGCTAAGCTAGTTCCCGAGCTCTTGTCAATATCGGAGTTCAGTCATCTCAGTTTTGTGTCCCAGAAACATTATTTCTACAAGGAAAAAAGATTGGAAACCAAATCGCTTTGCTCCCAGTGAAATAACTATCTTATCTATTCAGCGCCTGTAAGAAAATTCGATATATCGAAAATCGATCGATATAAAAATGATTTTCGGATTCGGTGGTCAGATTAGCATTACCAAAAGTTTTTCGCCTGAAACCGAATAAAAGCATAAAAAACCCCAAGCGTCAACCTTCCTAATTCTACATTTGATAGGATTTTATGAGATTAGGTCGGACTCGCAAAGTATTGGTTTTTTTTCGAAACCAAAACTTTGGAATCAGTGACCCCAAAACTTGAAAAAATGTATCGAAATATTTTTGTGGTTTTTTTTTAATCAAAGCAGAACTCTAGAATTTGTAAAAAAAATTTTTTATATATTTTCCGCAAACTCTGGCACCGATTCAAAGACAAGGAAACTTGAAACAAGAACTACGACGAGTGCTGTAAAGCACATTCTTAATACGGAGCTGCTTCAGAATACGTAAATTTTATGTGGATTAGTGGCGGATCTGTTCCTGAGCCTTGCGAGCTCTGATATCAAGTGTGTTTTTTTTTTTTAATAGGTTTCGGATTCCGAAAGGGATATCTCTAAAATCAGTTGCCCCTTTTGACCAATTTAAATTTAATTTTATTCAGTAAGGACTAGCAATTCATCATGATAAGATTAACACCACAAGAAGGTCTTTAAATCTTTCACCTCAAAGTGAAGAACCCCACTAAGACCAAATCCTGGATCTGTTTGGATACATATATTTTCCTATGAGAAGAAAATATGGTTATATGCTAGAGTCTTCCACTCTTGTCTCTTTTATGATATTATAGAATTTTCTCCCTTAACTTTATTCATATGGAATTTGAAACGTGAAGGGGACCTGTTGATTTTATCAAAACTCTTACAAAATTTAGAAAATATGTAAATCTGTATAAAAAATTTCTCTACGTTTAAGATGGACTTAGCCTTATTAAGTTGTCTTCCTTAAGTCAGCGGCGTGTTATTTTTACATAAGCCATTTCTTGGAATTATTGACTCCACTATGCTTCTTAACAAAGTTACTTTTGTCGTACCATCCAAAGTAACTCGAAACTTTCGACTCTTATTCCTACAATTTTGTAGTTCTAATTCTGCTTTGCACAATCCTTTCCGTGTCTTTTGCTCTAACTATAATGATCTTTATAAATTCCTCTCATTCGAATGGTTTATGCAACTTATTACTTCTTGTATTCTAACTTATCCCTACTTGCCTCTTCGAGAATTCTTGACCAATACTATATTATGAGTCACCCATTGGGACAATGATGCAATTTTCGCCCTTTTTCTGATATTATGTTCAACTTTTATCTGACTTCCTTGTTGTCAACTTTTTTATTGTAAATCCTAGTGTCTAGCCAGTTTTTATGTAAGTTGATCATATCGTTTAAGAGATGACAGATCGGGCTAGAAACTCGGACTATTCATATATATGTATTTCCTTGTTCTTTTTTGGATATTCAAAATCGCACTATTTTTACAATAAAAGGTCAGTGAAGTGATCTTTGAGCTTAGTTGTACTTAGTTGTACCCCTTGAAAAAATAAATTAAAGTTCAACTAGACGACTTTTGAATAAAAGTAGCTGCGTTTTTACAAACGATCGTAAGTAGCTCTCGACAATAAATTTTTCTTCAAAGAAGTAAAAGAAGAATTCTATTATAAATTAAATAGCTCAAAGATATAAAATAAAAATCCCAAATTATAATGCCTTACTTATATCAGTTGCGTTTTATTTAAGACTCAACTTCAGCATGACGTTTGATCAAAATTGCTCCACTATTTTATATAGCTACCATACAAAAATTGAACCAATTCATTTTTTGCGCAACCAAAAATTTGTATATCTTAGCGTCACCTTATAAAGCCCCTTGCATTACGAAAAAATATCAAATTGCTCTTAACTTGAGTTGAAAGTTAAAGCTGTGTGTAAATTCATTTCCAAGAGTTTCTTCACTAAAATGAAAATATCTTTCAACTACTCAAAAGTTGCTAAGAATCAAAACAAAGAAGTGAATATACTACATTCCAAAACTCTCAAGCAGTGGCTTCTCACTACAAAAACTTCCTCTAAACGCCTTTTCTTCACCATACCCAACGCAAGTACCTCAAGTACATATATTAGCATTACCTTTAAATATCAATTTGCCGAACCGCTCCTTAAAGCACCTTTTCAAAAACAAGCACAAGTTAGTAGCCCTACATTATAATAACATAAATATCATATGTGGCCCAAGCCCTTCCCTCTGTCCGCAATTTATGCACCAAAACTATCGATTATTTTGAATGTGCGCCCAAAAACACGATGCTGTGAAAATTATTACATACAAATTCTATATAAACATGACACGTTGGCGCGATGCCACAACAAAGAGTTCCGATAACCCCGCCGCGCACCTCATGACCGACCCCATCTTGTAAACAGCCAAAATATCATATGCAAAAATAAAGAGTAGGTAGAGTAGGAACCCAGAAAGGCGGCGGGCGACTTGCATGTGAGATGAGACTTTATAGTCGTCGTTGGAGCTGGGTCTCCAGCACTTCGTCTGGGTGTTCCAAAGACTTTGCTGGCTATATGAAAATCATGCAGAGTTCGTCGCTCTGAAATTTTGTGTGAAACTTGGAGCAGCTATCAACCTGTAAAATGTATAACGACAACAACATTAAGCTCGTGCCACAAGCTGCCAATTTCTTTGGGGCATGCTAATGTTGCAACTTCCAACAACATCAACGACGCAACATCGCGATGTACAACGAAGAGCCGCAGAAAAGTTCACCGAGGTTCAGGCAGCAACGGTTGATCTGATTTTTTTAGGGCCAAGGAGAGCGGAAAATGTCAGTTAAGAAAAATGTTTTATAATAAAGTAACAATTTTTATATTATAATTTTTTTGTGGTTTTTTTTGTTTAATGACCGTTACTTGGCCTGCTCTGGGTCTGCTCTGGTTTTGACAACCTGTTCGGTTAATGTTATATACTACATAAGGCATATATGTACTGCTATGTAATCGTGTGCCTCTTACAAATCACTGTATATTTATTAGAGCTATGTACTAGGTACTAGCAACCAGGTGCAGTGATTCAAATTTCATTTAAACGTGTCTCGTCTCGTCAAAGATCTGAAAAGGATCTCATTGCATTCAAGCGAACGTTTCTAAAGCCACTCAATGAATGTCTCATTGTTGGTCCTTCTGTTGTTGTTGGTGTTGTTGTTATTTTTGTTGTTGTTGTTTATTGAGCTGTTGAGCTGCACTTGGCAGAGTGTGCAGGCTGCATAGTTCTCGCCTAGGGCTCAATAAAGTGATACAGTAGGCACTCGCTAAGTAGAACATTTTAGATTTTAGAAATGAAAAAAAAGCGGAAAATTCTTTACTATATTGTATGTAGTTCTCTATCAAACAAAATATATTTCTTTAGATAATTAAAAACATTTTTTTAAGAATTAATTTTTGGTATATGACTTAAAAAAAAAATTTATATAAATATAAAAAAAATTTATATAAATAAAAAAAAAATTTAATAAACTCATATTATTTGCACTTAGAACGATTAAGAGTTTGGAACTTGTTTTTTCTATGATCATACAACAGCTTATTTACGCATTAAACAATTTAAAATAAAAATTAATTATAAAATTTAAAACTATTAATGTAAAATAACATAAGCACTGCATAGAAACATAAATCATTTTGGACTAAATCGCGAATTATGGAAAAAAAATCTTTGTGCATAGCACTAGCTTACAATTTTTAGGATGGCGACTTAACCTTCGAAAAAAGTGTTTTTTAGGCAATTTAGGCTTTTTTTTAAAGATTTTTTTGTTATATTTTCAAAAACATGTTTTTGGGAACTTGATTTTTTTCGTTAATATCGTCAATAAAATGTTGTTTCGACAAGAAATACGAAAAGATTAGATCGAAAGGTATTGAAGTGTTCGTTACATTAATATACAATATGTAAAGATTAAGTGAAAATGTATAGAAGTGCGACCAAAGTAAAATAAAAGTGTAATTTTCGATCTTTTCTCAAAACTTCAATTTTTCCGCTTCCTTTTTTTAAAGAAAAAAAAATTGAGTTAAATATATGTACTTAGCTTCGGCTTAAACGAAGAAGAACTCTTTTCCGAATATTTCGAGTCTAAGATCTTTAAAATCGAGTAAGAGTTTTTCGCGTAAATTAATGCAATACAAAAGAAGTAATTTTTTGTAGCTCAAAAAAAAAAAAAAGTTTTAGTACCTACTTTTTAAAATATCAAATATTTAATTCAAATTCAGCAAATAAAATTTTCCTTTATAAAATGTTTATAAAATCTTTAGCTTAAATGTGTAAAACTTATCGGACAAAAATTTAACATTTTATATAAAAAATCAAAATTTAAGAAAAAAAAAAAATAGAAAGACTGTAGGACAGTTTTTAGCCCAAGACACTGTATTTTTTTCATTAATTTGGAAATAAGCGATAAAGAATCGATAAAAACTTTACAATTTCGGTTAAAAATTTATAATTTCCTTAATTTCTTATTGAAGATTAATTTTAAAGTATTTAAGAAATATTTAAAATTTAAAAAAGTGTTAAATATTCAAAAATATGGCAAAATTGTTGAACCGTTCAAAGAAAAAAAAGGATAGAATTATTTTGTTGTAAAAGTGCTATAAAAAAAACTTTAATATTTAAAAAAAAAAGATAAGTGAAAAAATTAAAAAAAAATACTAATTTTTGATATTCTCTAAATAAAAGCGACTAATTTAATTAATAAATGGATATAACTCTGTAAATTCAAGGAAATAATAATAATTCTTTAAGCAAACTCTTTTTCTAGCAGGAAAAGGACCAGTAACATAACCTGAGAGTTTTTAAAATTTCTGAAGTTCCGATCGTAATTAGTCAATCAGTGGAAATTTCCTCTCCCGTCCTTTTAAAAACAACGTTAATTTGCTGGGATGGATTTTAACTGATTCCGAAGTTTATAAGTCTTTTCTTTTCGAAAGTTGAGCAAATTTAAGCAGCTTACATTGTTTTGAAACAATGAATCATTTCAATTTCTAATTGTTTAATTTTATTTTTAAAATTCCCGTCAGGTGCTTAGGTGCCCAGTTAAAATTGAAATTTGGTAAAGATTTAAATAATGACATGCATATATATACTTAAGCAATTAGATATTCAAAATATATTTCTTTAAAATTCAGCATATAAAAAAAATATTTTCCCCACACCGATATTAAGTAAGTAGCGTCCCAACTCACTTGGCTTACTTAATTACCCATATTACCATTCTTAAATTTCATATAATTCAATTTTCAAATTAAAATTTGTACATCAAATTTTAACTTAACTATAATTTTTCAGTAATTCTTTTATAATCCAATTTAATTTCCTAAGAGTCTTCCATTATCAATATTTTAGCAGATTCAAATTATGGAAAGTACCAAATTAAATATTTTAATATCTTAGTTGCAGCCTAAAAGAATAAATAACTTTGCTAGTAATAAATTCCTCCAAAAAATTAATTTATCATAAGGCTATGGATAACCTGTCAGTAAGACAATACATTTTTTAAAAATTTCTTTTAAGGAATTGACAAAAAGTTTAGTAATAATAAATTTTAGCATTTGGAAAGAATACAAAATTTATAGTGAATAAGGCTGAAGCGGGTAAGTCACACAATAAAATTATAATATTTCCTATCGATTTTCTTGACTTATTGGGATCTGACTTGGATATGGAGATACGCTGAAAAAGGGGGAAATTCATAAATTGTAAACACATTATTGTGTGGATTTCCATTCAACTCATTCTTCGGAATGGGACAATTGTGAGTCGAAAATTTTTTAAAACGCACACGGTAGTTGAAGGACCGCTTTATAAAAGCCTATGCTCCAAAATGGACTTTCTATACTCTGTATCAAATGGTAATACAATACAATGGTATTATGTATATTAAGATTGTGCAAGCCAAAAATGTATGTAGCATACAGAAGGAGTCGTCGGGGACCCCACAAACAGGGGGGCAAGAAAAGTCGATATACCCATGTCCGTGTGTCCGTCTGCCTATCTGTACGTCCGTATGAACGCCTAAATTACAGAGATGGTAAGAGCTAGAGCATCCAAATTCTAATATTACATGTGTTATTATGTTTTTATACAAAGTTCACTGTATTTTGTTTATGAAGATAGTGGAACCAATTTAGGCATTCAGAAGTACTGTACAAAATTTGATCGGTTGCCAATATCATTTACCTCCCCTTAAAACGATCGGTCAAAATCCTAGTTTTGGTTCAAAATTCGTCTGTTTTTGGCTGTTTATTTATAAAATCATAAAATATCTTTTGTTGTTTTTAAAAAATTATTGCAAGCTATTGGTACAGGGTATCCCAAAGTCGTCCGCGCCCGTCTTTACCTACGCCATCTTTTTTGTTTTTTTTTTAGTATTATCCGACTGCCTACGTATCTAATACTCAACATTCCAATGCACTTAAAGTATGTGCAGCTACTTGCAGTTCTTCTTTGAGAGCCTCCCCTGTACCTGCCTTACATTGTCAATAGTTTGATTAATGTGCGCGCATGCGCAGGAGCCATAGATATGTGTATCCGTATCTCAAGCAGTAGCAGCAGTTGGCACGGGCTCCCTTTCATGTTTCCAATTATTCAACACGCTACGCTGATTTTTCAACAGGAATACCAAAACGTCCCCAAATCTCATGTCATGTTTTGTTGTTTGTAGCTAGGATATACATATATTAATGAAAGCAAAGTCCTTTGGAACATCTGCAACTGCTTGAAGTGCAACAGCCACTTTATCCTTAAGAGTCTGTGCAGGGGTCCTCTACCTCTCTTTGTCAACGTCTTACCCAAGATGCCAGCTAATGTTTTTGATATGTAGAAACCCAATTGGCGTTGCCACCCACCAGAAAAGCTGTAGATTGATACAACGCCCATAGCTGTACTTAAGCTCAGCTACACATCAAAATGATGGACATGATTAGAAGAAAAAAAATAATAAAAAACACCAAAACAGAGAGCTGTAGAAAGCGCAACTTGAAGACCTTTGGCGCCCCGACTCTCAAGACCCTCCAAGGCAGATGCAAGATGATAATTGATGAGCTTTTAGCGCAGTGCATTTTACCAAAATGATTTCTCAAGTGCCTGCAACAAAATGATGACCAACTAACATGCCTACAAAGACACACTCCGGGAGTGATAGACAGTCAAATACACCCAAAAAAAAATATACAGAAATAAAGAGCAAAGGTGTTAAATGCAGACAGACAGCGTCAGACTGTAACTGAGTCCAGACCGAGTCGAGTCTGGCACACTCTTGGCCACAAAATGATTAATCATCTGGCAGGTGCTTAGGTGCAGCAACAACAGCAACAACTTGAATCCAAAGAAACGAAACGGTACTTAAAAAGGGTTTCTGAAAATGAAAATCTTTTGGTCTTTATATATTTCGAACCTTTAACAAGAAACTATTTAACTTAATTTCAACGGTTTGTGCAGCATTTGCTTAAACTGTCAAGTGGACGCAAAGGATGAGTTTGCGGCAGCCGCAAAGGATTACGTTTATTTGGCTTGTCTGCCACACCTACGCTTGCCACAAAAAGGTGCAACATGAGAGCGTCTCTTAACCCTTATATACGGTAGGCTGGGCTGTTGGCATCATTATGTAATTTGATGAAAGTAAATCGTGTAGAAAGCGCCTCCAAAAAAAATCTCAGCGTTTGGGTTCCACCAAATCAAAGCGCTTGTCTAATAAGCAGTTAAGAAGGTTTGCAGCTTGAACCCATTTGGACCTCTAATGACGGCTTAACAAGATTTATGGCAATTAATAATAGGTATAGAGTTCTCCATGTGAGCCAAGCTGACTTCCGCTCCCAATCAGCTAAATCAATTAAAATTAAAGCCATTTAGGTAGCTTGATTTTAAAGCGCGTCTACACAGAAAAATTATGACAAACTATAAAGAAGATTTATGTGACAGTTCCAGCAAAGGACCACCTTGCTGGAAACATGACGTAAGCGCAGCAAAAACACCTTGCCAAAAAAAAAGAGATCATCTCCAGCTCTCTCTCCCTCTCTCTGAGCAGCTGACAAGCGTGCTCCTGCGTTCTCTCCAACGCTTTGTCAGATTTATGCTCAGCTGTCCTTCAGAGGCCTTTGTTTTTTTGCGCATAATAGTTTGCAGATCTTAGATAGACATCAACAGCACAGGTTCTACAGGACTAGGCTGACTTTTCATACTGTGTGGCATTTGGCTTGAGTTTTCCTTTGTCTAGCGGGGAACAACAAAAAGGAATCTATATAAAAGAAAGATGTTCATCACCTGTCGTTCTGCCAAAGGCAAAAATATGCAGGTTGCTGATTTCCTTTCGGGATGCTATTTTTTGCCAGGTTTCAATTGTTTTTTGATTTAGAATACATATTTGACCTGCGTCTAACAAATTTTACAATTTGTTCGTGTTGGCATGTGCCCGGGTTTTGTTAGGTATAAAAATTGTTGAAATTTTAGAAAAAGGGGGAAGATATTTGAGGAGTTAAGGCTTTAGGGCAATCATGTGCCCGTAGAATACAACTTCTAGTGGCACTTTGTTTGATTTGTGTTTTGAGTATTAAAACAATTAGCAAAACAAAGTTATCGGAATTTTTCTGGATAACTACACCAATGAAGTTAGATAAATAATAGATGGAAGTAACAAACACAAGGTAGTTTCTGGTTAACAAGCATGGCCGGAAATGGTATCTCGAAGGAAAGGAAATGAACTGCCCACCAAGATCGGCGGGTGTTATCCACTTTAATCTCATTATAGAGACCATAAGCGATAGAAAAAATCGAGTAAGGAGCAACAAACTTTTTTACCGAAATGATGTACAGTACAGGCCAAAAGTATGGATACACAAAAAGCGTTTTAGCGAAATCAATTCAC
>JBAMAX010001164.1:0-23750 GCA_037043745.1 Chymomyza amoena
GTAAAAGGGTCAGGAATTAGGAATTTTTTTCTTGGAATGAATAATGGAATACATTGGATTTAGTACATTGAAAGTGTTAAGGAGGCTATTGTGAAGGAGTGGGCGAAATTGGATGTATACTTACTCCCTAGGAGACAAGTTAATTTTTTTTTGATATCGGGGCTACATTATTTAGCTCCCATAGGGGTGTTTCAGACGACATCGAAAAAAATAAAAGTTTTAGATGAATAATTCGTTTTTTTATGAATATATTGGAACCAAATTTGGCATTCGAAAGTTTTTTATAGTACCCAAGCATTGTACCAAATTTGAATAAAACGTGTTGACTATATCATTAGCTTCCATAGGGACGATCTGCCAAAAAATCTATTTTTGAAATAAAATTTGTTGTGTTTCGTTTGTTTGTAAGGATATTAAAGTTAATTTTGGTATTCGTAAGTTTTTTATAGATGCTAAGCACTGTTCTAAATTTAATCCAAATCGGTTGACTATATCATATAGCTCCCATAGGAGAAATCGGTGCAAAACAAACCTTTTTTATACAACATTCGTTGTGTTTTGTTTGATTGTAAAGATATTTGAACTAAATTCGGTATTCAGATCTTTTTTAAGGTATTTAAGCCTGTGCCAAATTTGATCGAAATCGGTTGACTATACCATAGGTATAGTATATGGAACGATCGGTCAAAAAAAAATGTTTGCTTAAAAATACTTCTGTTTTTGGCTTTTTATGAAGGATCCGAATTTTATTGCAAGCTAGTGGTACAGGGTATCCCAAAGTTGGCATTTTTTGAATTGCTACTTTGTTAACGTTAGGGAAAAATTATAATTAAAAAAAAAATTTATTTTTAATTCATATGTTTTTATGTTTGTATGTTCAATTATTTGGCGCACATTAAGTTTATGGTTAATTGTGTGTATAGCTAACATTATAATATAAACCTTATAAATTCTAGTATTTTGTTGTAATTATATATTTTTTAATGCACACAAAGCAACGTTGTATGTAGAGAAAACGATTAAATTTATCGTTTTCATTCCTTAGGTTTGATAGCGTAACGAACGGACAAAATTGAAATAAGTATAAAAAAAGTTCTATAAGGCTTCGAGAGACAAATTCTTTTTTACAATATAAGAGTTATATTTTAGCTTTGAATACGAAATTACAAACGCCTATGACGATTTTTTACAGCGCAAATTTTTTTTCAGTTTTTTCGTGACGCACGGACAAACAAATCGAAAAATTTATAATATATGGAAGATTGAAAACTATTTTATGAATAATAGAAAATAATAGCTTAAAATATTCAACAGGGTTTCTACATTATTTGAATAAAAATATTATCATACGTTTTCGCTAAATTTAAATGTTTCACATATCATCTAACTGATCACTCACATAAGCTGTTTTTTGCTTGTAAGCGCATTTACAATATTCTGTTGCGGCTTTCTTTAAAATACCTATCTTAATATGTTAGTTTTTTTCTTTATAAACTATCTAATGTGTCAACTGTGATATTGTGAGTAATAAATGTCCAAATACACTATTTTGAAAATGGCTCTCCATGTTCGTGTTTTTGTGAAAGCGTTCAGTAGTAATAAATAGTTAGTGCAATAGATTTCCATGGACTTGTACTCTGTTCAGGATATTAAGTAGTTATTAATGGAAATAAAAAAAAATAAAATAGATTTAACTATTTACCCATAAATGCAAGTATTATCGGCGCCGTGATTGGATGTGAAGTTGAATATGAATGTATCAAATGGAGATGTGTTATGTGTTTGGAAAAATTGTGTGAGTTCACCAGAGCTATTGCTGTAGGTCCAGCTGCCTAAGAAAATGGTTTTGCGGCTTTCCGGGGCAACTGCCTGCAAATTAAAAAATATTAAAAAAAAACAAACTTTATAGAATTCACGAGGCACATGGATACAGTCTTACCTGGACGTTAAAGCTTCTCGGAGCATTATCGATGTTCTTCTTTGGTGTCTCTTCCTTGGCAACATGGGACACGGAAATGCCGTTCACAACAATAGTATGGGCCAAACGTATCCACACTGCTGCCTTGGATCCCTTATAACAAAAGCATGACCCAAGTGACATGCTTGGTTGTATCATTTGTATTGGTGGATTCTTACAGAACATTTGGCCCAGCAGCAATTCAACCAAATAGCCTCCTCCACAAATGACTTGCCCATTAACTTTGATGATTTTGCTTCCTAATTCTACAGAAGCAAAGTTATGTCGATGTTGCACCTTAACTAAAGAATTTGCTTCTTGGCACAACTGCTCCTTGTTGGCAACTTCCTCCTTTATATGGTTTATTTTCTCCTGGTATTTGCCAATTGCCTGCATAATCATTCGCTTAACATCCATCTTGGCTCTTTGGGTCTGCCATTCCGCGTCATCTATATTATCGACTGGTGGATCGCCAGCTATTCCAGCGAACTCGCGTTTGGTTTTTTGGTAGGCGCACATAACCTGGAAGTAAGGCCCCTTGGTTAAAATAAGCGCTAGTAAGTAAGCCTTATGAACTCACATGGACGTCATCCATTTTTTCAAGCAGTCGGTCATGTTCACTCACAAAGCTCCCTATTACATGGTAAACGTAAAAAACCGCTGCCGCAACTATTAAGGTGAGTATAGGGTATAATACGAATATTTTCCAACGATAAGATCGGGTGGGATCCATTTTTCAAAATCAATTTTTCGCTAAATTTTAAACACAATTTCAATTACTCTGAAATCCGTAACAGTTGTGATTTTGAAGTGATTTGCAGCGCCTCTTAAGTTTCAAAAATTTTAAATATTTAAAATTCATTAATTGTATACTTGAACTAGTTCAGTGAACTAATAAAGCCTTCATTAAATTAATTTAGTTTCTAAAAGCAACATAAGGCTGATATCAATTGAGTGGGGGATTAGATCTACTCTCTATATATATAATTTAGATCTGTTCTTCCAAGTCGGGAGACTTGGGCTGATGGCAGCCCCTGTGGAAACCTCCGGTGGCAACAATGGTACAAGGATGGGTCCAAAACTGAGCTGGGTGTAGGTGTTGGAATCGATGGACCCAACACCAGAATCTCTACCGCAATGGGCATCTGGCCCAGCGTCTTTCAAGCGGAGATTCATGGCATAGAGATCTGCGCCCTTAGTATCCTTCTCAAGGGAACTAGGGCAGCAAACATCTGCATGGCCAAGCATCCCCCAGGATCGTTAAAGAATGCCAGAACTACCTCCAAACGCTGTCCGCCCAGAGCAAAATCGTGCTATGTTGGGTACCTGGACACTCAGGAGTCGATGGTAACACGATCGCTGACGATCTTGCACGAAAGGGTGCCATCACCTGACTACATCTCCTGCGCCGTTTTGTGGTATTGGTTGGACTACAATCAAAACCATGATAAACAAATGGGCTGCAGGAGAACATAGGAGATACTGGTTTTCCTTACCGGTGCTTCGCTAAGCAAAAGTGCTTGTCAAACTTCTGGATACGATCAAGACAAAAGGTCTTGCCAGAGCGGACTTAAAACTTCTGGTAGCGCACCTATCTGGCCACCACTTTGTTAGATACCATCTACAGAAGATTGTCCTATTGGACTCTCCAGAGTGCAGATTCTGTCTCGAAGACGATGAAACCGCCAGACATATTCTCTGTGACTGTCCAGCGCTGGTATGGGACAGATCCTTGGCCCATGCGAAAGGAACGGATTAGTCCCTTCCATCTTAGGGCAATACCAACAAAAGACCTACTGCCATTCATGCGAAAAGCGAAAAGCCTTTTGCTTTAATTTATGACTATGGTACAAAAGACCTTTGGTGGCAGTGCGCCACCTCTTTGTGAGGAATCTTTTCGGGAAAAAAATACTCCTAATTTTATGTCATTATGCGTAGGAAACAGAAATAGCCAATCCATAATATAATAGGATGCTTGAATCAAGGATAAAGACAGTCTTAATTTAAAATTGCTACAAAGAGTATAGTACTTACTATCCAACTAAAGGAGTGTTAAGCTTTTCTGTCTAACCACCGCAACTATTTCTCTTTGTGTATAATAATTAATAATTATTTTGAATGCATTAACTTTATTCCTTTTTTTAGTAAAAAGTAGTAGTAGTAGCTAGTGCTACAGGGTATTCCAAATTCGTCCGAGCCCGACTTTAACGTACGCCTTTTTGTTTATGTTGTTGCATCTAATCCGCTTGTTTCTTATTACGAAAAAGCAGAAAAAACAACTTAAATCAAGTGTTACTATAGGAAAATACCTTCAAGAATATAAAAAAGGGTCTTTTTTTGGGAGACAGCGTAAGATTTTTTTTATTTAATGAGCTTTGTTTTAAAAAGTCAAACAGATTTATGTTGGGAGTAATATCCAACAATATGTATGTTATGTATATGTGAATATTTAATGAGTTTGCTAGTTAAGCAATTTATTTTAATAAATTTTTTCATTTTACATAATAATGTGCATAATGTGCTATGTGACGTCACAGAGCAATGTCTCATTTTGCAAATTATGATAGTCGGCTTCGAAGGTACGCTTTGTCGTTGTCGGGTATTGTCTATAATATACATCTTTTAATCTAATATAAATATTATAAAAATATATTAAGCTGTACGATTTATAGAATTTCAAATGTTAACTCGTAAAACAATCGATGGTCTGTCTCTTGAAAGCTAAGAAAAATTAAATTAAATTAAATAAAAGAAAAATAAAATTATATAACGATATGCCTGACAAGTAGTAAACTAAATTTATGGTATTCAAAATTTTTGAACCATGCGTGATTCTCACCAAATCGGTGGACAGCATTCTTCGCCTTAAACTTCGCTGACTAGTCCTACTACAAGTGCCAAATTTATTTCCAATATCTTCACAAGCAAACGAAACACAACAAATTTCGTTCAAAAATCGATTTTTTGGAAGGTCGGCCCTATAGGAGCTACATGATATAGTCAACCGATTTTATTCAAATTTGATACAATGCTTAGGAACTATAAAAAACTGTCGAATGCCCAAGTTTGCTTACGATATCTTCATAAACAAACGAATTATCCATCTAAAACTTTTGATTTTTTCGCCGTCTGAAACACCCCTATGGAAGCTATAAAATTTAACCCCGATATCAAAAAAATAAAATAAGCTTGTCTTCTACGGAATAATATGGAATCTAATATGAAAGTTTGGTTACTCTAGCTATTACCATCTCTGAGATCTAGGCGTTCAAACGGACGGACGGACGATCGGACAGTACCATACGGTACAGGGTATAAAAATCTTTTTACTGCAATTAGCAGCACCAACAATATGGCTTTAAAACAAAACCGAAAATTTTATTTTAGAAAGCACGGCCGATAATACTAGCTTACAAATTTAAGGGTCATTTAGTGAACCTTCCCAGTGTGTTCCCGAAGTGATATTCGATCGAGAAACACGAAAATTACAATGCATTTTTGTCTTTAGCAACGTTTTTGAAAATGTTTATGGAAAACCTGTTCCTGGACTGTTATTCGTCAATGTCTCGTAAATAAAATTGTAGTGCCGACATGAAAGTTCTTTCGAAATCGTATAAAACTGTAGATGTAATGGGACTATGAACCGCAGTTCCCATCATTCAAAAATTGTACCTCAAAGATTATCGTTTGCGTTCAGTTACGTTTCACATTAGTCGTGACTTTTCGTTCATCGTTCTACAATACATACAGTTCCTATCCGATTTCGAAGATTATAGGCTCAGATATATTCGTACAAAAATTTTTCTTTCAGTCTAAAGCTTAAATTTATTGCAATTTTAAAAAAACAATTTTCGTTAATAAAAAGCAAACTGAAAATTTTTAATTTTGAAAAGTAGTCAAAAAGTTTTCAACTTTTGTTGCTTGCAACTTTAACTACTTACTTGATATCATATATCAACTTAAAGAGCACATCACAATCTTTCGATCTACTGTTTTTCATGTCGGTACAAAATTAAACTCACGAGATATTGACAAATTACTGAAAAAAGTGCAAAAAACCATGTTTTTTAAAAAAATACTGAAAACGATGACTAAGAAGAAATAGTAAGAGTTTCACAATCCAAAATTACCCTAGAAACACTTTCTTAGGAAGGTTCACTAGATGACTCTTAAATTTAAAATCGGGTTCGAAAATCTTATCCTCGAAATATTCGTTAAAGAATTATCTTTCCGTCTAAAACTCAACATAATTTTTAAACCTTTTTTCTCGTTAATGAAACGCAAACCAAAAATTTATAATTTCGATAAATTGTCGAAAATTAACATTTTTTTGTGTTTGGCGATACAAAATTTTGTTCCAGAAATAATGACGAAAAGCTAAAAAAAGCGCTCCAAAACATATTTTTCGAAAAAAATCTCGAAAACGCTGCTTAAGTAAAAAAAATACAGGTCAGTTTGAAATTTCTCGAACCAAAATTTAAAAAAAAAAATTATTTTTTACAAAGATTTATTTTTGGTGTAAATTAGTGTTATTTAGGATAATTAACCAAATTGAAATGACTTTGGACTGTAGGAAGCAACAAATATAAATATTTATGTACATATACTTATTTCTATAAGGTACAGGGTGCGCCAGAGAAACTTACTTATTTGAAAAAATTCCCGCGCGGTGTGTTGGGCGGGTAGAGGGGCGAGAGAGTGCACATCTGGAGGGGGAAGTTCCCAAGGTAGTTTCTCCTTCCACCCTCCCTTCAGTCAGTTGCCATCATGCTCTGGTCTAGAGTGCAGCGGGCCTTCGCAGTCGAGAGCTTCTTTTCTAACGGTCGCTCACTTGTTGCTACGCAACGTGCCTTCCGCGCTCGCTTTGAAATTCCTCCTCACAGACTCGTTCCTGGCCGTAATTCGATTCTGTCGTGGGTTAATTCATTTCGGGAGTGTGGAAGTGTCGCTAAACCCAGAAATGGACTTCAACGGACCATCAGAACTCCGGAAAATGTCGAAAGAGTGAGGCAGTCAGTTGTGCAATCTCCCCGGCGTTCGGCTCGCAAACACGCAGCTGCTATGGGAATTTCTGAAACCACTGTTCGACGAATTCTCCATAAAGACCTTTACTTTCATCCCTACAAATTGGCTGTTGTGCAAGAATTAACTGAACGCGATTTTGTTGCCCGTCAAAATGCCTGTGAAATGCTGGTTGACAACCTGCCTGAAGACGCGGTCGTTTTTTTCAGTGACGAGGCTCACTTCCACATTTCCGACTGCGTCAACAAGCAAAACATGCGTTATTGGTGTGGTGTAAATCCACGTGAGCTTCACCAGAAGCCACTTAACTGTGAGCGAGTTACTGTCTGGTGTGCGATGTCGGTAATGGGAATAATTGGTCCTTATTTTTTGAAGAAAACGAACGCGCAGTTACCGTGAATGGAGCTCGTTACAGGAACATGATCGAGGAATTTTTTCTTTCAAGACTCGAAGAAATGGACGTTAGGAACGTGTGGTTTCAGCAAGATGGAGCCACAGCACACACAGCACGAGACTCAATGAATTTATTGCGACAACATTTCCCCGACCGCCTCATCTCCCTCAGAGGCGATCTCCAATGGCCGGCACGCTCTCCAGATTTGACGCCATGCGATTTCTTTTTATGGGGTTATTTGAAATCTCTGGTTTATGTCGATCGACCACGGACCATAGTACACCTCAAGAACAACATTCGCGACGCCATTGCCAACATACCGATTGATATGCTGCAAAGAGTGGGTACGAATTTCAAAAATCGACTTCATCAGTTCATTTTCAAGACTGCATGAAAAAAAATTGGGATGTTGTATTCTTAAATAAAAAAAAAATTAAAACAATAATTGAAGTACTTTTGTTTTTATTGACCTTTCAAGTAATTGAGTTTCTCTGGCGCACCCTGTACCTATTTCTATAAAGTATAAAAATTCAAAATGAGTTATTTTTATGGTAATATCCCTGAACCGAGAAGCAAATGTGAGCCAGTTGGTATCTAATAGAGAACTTGCCTTTTATGTTGCAATAACAAGCAGTATAACATCAACGTCTATGTTTCTTTAACTTAAGGCGTCTTTTTCCAAAAATTTATTAAAGAAGTATAATAATCTATTATATATGTAAATATATCAATATATCTTTATCCGATTTTAATAATCTTTATAAAAGATTTACAGAAGCATAAATCTGGCAAAGTTAAACCCATTTTTAGCGAACAATTCTTGTGAGCGCATATTTTGTTAAGAAGACTTAATATTATAAGCTTTTATAGATTCTCATAGATCCTTAAACTAGCGAGTTATTCAATAAGCAACAATTTTTTGACTACCAAATTGATTGATTAAAAATCTTCGCAAGCCACGACGGTTGCTGCCTTTATCCTTAACTCCATGATAACAATATATATTAGTATATGTATATGTGTTCCTTTACCTCCTATTTAGAGCAAAGGGCGTCCAACTGCTAACAAGTCATAATTACTACAGATATCCTTTAAATCCAAAGGATAAAAATAACACTCAAAGCAACAAATTTGAACGATTGAGAAATCATCTTCCTCAATGCCTCCTTGAAGCTGCAACCATGTGCTATAAATAATGTCAGCCATTTATTATTGACTGAAAAGCTGTCCAATCCCCATGATTATTTTCGAAATCTGTAATGGGACTCACGTGCGCCAAAGAAGGCCACTCCAAAATAGGCATTCCCATTACCAATCACATAAAACACTTTGTAAATTGATTAGCTCGTCATCAACGATGATGTGGACAAAACTTACTACAACCAACCCAGCTCCCAGCTTCCATTTCCCTTTTATGATATAAGGAAAAGTTCAAATGAGCTAACTCATTAACTGGTTATAAATTTTTCATTATCTTGTAGTGTGGTAACGACCTAAGACATCTCAGTTGCCACTTAGTTATTTAGCTCCGCCGCTGCTATCTCGACGGCCCACTCCCATTCCCAAGAGCCGCCATGATGCAAGCCCTTTTCGTTAGATAATTGCTTGTTATGCACAACTTCTGCATTTTACCAGATTATGGCAACCATCAGCGACGCTTCGCACTAAAAAGTATGTCCTCTTGGATGTCTCAACTATTAAATTTTAGTAGCAATGAAGTCAGTTCGGATTGATTTTCTAGCCAGGATGCAAGTAGCGTCGATAGTAGAAAAGTAAAATTTTGAAGCCCATCAGCCAAAGTTTATGTTAAAAATTGTAAATGGCTATAGCTCGTAAACTAAGTTAGTAAAAGCGAAAAGGAGCTTAATCCCTGATCACTCAGCAAAATTTTTCCAGCTTCAAATAGCTATAACTCGTAAACTAAGCGCCGTAGAGCGAAAAGAAGCACAGATTCGTATCGGTTACATTTCAATCCACCTAAATAGACATATTTAAAGCCATGAATATATCAATTTGAAGTCCATCAGCCAAAGTTTATGTTAAAACTTTAAATGGGTATGACTCGTAAACTAAGCGAGTTAAAGCGAAAAGGAGCTTTATCCGTGATCACTCAGCAAAAATTGATTTCTCCAACTTAAAGTATCTATAACTCGAAAACAAAGCGTATTATAGCGAAAAAGAGTTGCTGAACTTTCTAAGATAAGAGATAAAGATGACTTAATCAAATATCCTAGCTAAGCAAAAGAAAACAGTGAATGTTATAGGGGCTAAGCTCATTGCAGTCCATTCAATCCTGTTTGTATTAAGATGTTCTAAAATCTATTGTATTGCCTCTGATCCAGATCATAAATTGTATTAAGCACAAAAGAAAGCAGCTGCAGTATATCAACCTTTTGTCTTCTAGTTTTCTTGTTACTAGTAAAACTTAAAAAAAAATGTTTTGGAACTAGTTCAATTTTTTCCCACTTATTGAGCTCTTTTGAAAATACACCCAATAAAACTGCTTAATTTTTCTAAGCACAAAAAATGAAGAGCATATGTTTGTCCCACTTTTCAAATAAATCTATCTTCTAATTTTCTTCTTGCTACCAAAACTTAAAAAATTCTTGAAATAGTTAATTTTTTTCACACTTGTTTGGCTCTTATAAAAATACACGGAATTTGGGTCTTTTTTTTATAAATTTTTTAAGCACAACAAAAAGTCCAACCGCTTTTCAAATGAATTTTTGTTATAGTTACTACTAAAACTTATAAAAATAAGAGCATATCACACTTTTCAAAAAAATCTATCGTCTAATTTTCTTCTTGCTACTAAAACTTAAAAAAATTTTTGAAACCAGTTGATTTATTCCAACTTGTTTGTCTCTCATAAAAATACTCGCAGTTCCGTTGTAAAACCAGAACTAGGATACTTGCTTGTTACTACTAAAACTTAAAAAAATGTTTCTTGGAACTAGTTCAATTTTTTACTACTTCTTTGACCCCATAAAAATGCACGCAATTGTGGTTTTACTTGAAGTTAGCTAGTTACCAGAAAACTTACTTGTTACTACTAAGAATTAAAAAAAATATTTTTGGGAACTAGTTCACTTTTTTTCCCCACTTGTTTGTCTCTCATAAAAATGCACGCAATTCTGTTGTAAAACCAGAAACCAGGACTAGAAAACTAACTTGTTACTACTAAAACTAAAAAAATGTTTTTGGAACTAGTTCAATTTTTTCCTACTTCTTTGACCCCATAAAAATGCACGCAATTGTGGTTTCACTTGAAGTTATCTAGTTACCAGAAAACTTACTGGTTACTACCAAGAATTAAAAAAAATATTTTTGGGAACTAGTTCACTTTTTTCCGCCACTTGTTTGCCTTTTATAAAAATGCTCGCAATTCTGTTGTAAAACCAGAAACCAGTACCAGAAAACTTGCTTGTTACTACTAAAACTTAAAAAAATTTTCTTGGAACTAGTTCACTTTTTTGCACACTTGTTTGTCCCTCAAAAAAATGCTGGCAATTCTGTTGTAAAACCAGAAACCAGTACTAGAAAACTTGCTTGTTACTAAAAAACTTAAAAAAAAAATTCTTGGAACATAAAAATGCACGCAATTGTGGTTTTACTTGACGTTATCTAGTTACCAGAAAACTTACTTGTTACTACTAAGAATTAAAAAAAATTTTTGGGAACTAGTTCACTTTTTTCCCCACTTGTTTGTGTCTCATAAAAATGACCGCAATTCTGTTGTAAAACCAGAAACCAGTACTAGAAAACTTGCTTGTTATTACTAAAACTAAAAAATGGCGTACGTAAAGTCGGGCGCGGACGACTTTGGGATACCCTGTACCACTAGCTTGCAATAAAATTCGGTTCCTTCACAAAAAACCAAAAACAGAAGAATTTTTTTTTTTCGTTTCTACAAAGTGGTGGCCAGATAGATAAGCTACCAGAAGTTTTAAGTCCGCTCTGGCAAGACCTTTTGTCTTGATCGTATCCAGAAGTTTGACAAGCACTTTTGCTTTGCGAAGCTCCGGTTAGGAGAACCAGTATCTCCTATGTTCTCCTGCAGCCCATTTCTTTATCATGGTTTTGATTGTAGTCCAACCAATACCACAAAAGGGCGCAGAAGATGTAGTCAGGTGATGGCACCCTGTCGTGCAAGATCGTCAGCGATCGTGTTGCCATCCGCTCCTGAGAGTCCAGGTACCCAACATAGCACGACTTTGCTCTGGGCGGACAGCGTTTGGAGGTAGTTCTGGCATTCTTTAACGATCCTGGGGGATGCTTGGCTATGCAGATGTTTGCTGCCCTAGTTCCCTTGAGCAGGATACTAAGGGCGCAGATCTCTATGGTATGAATCTCCGCTTGAAAGACGCTGGGTCAGATGCACATTGCGGTAGAGATTCTGGTGTTGGGTCCATCGATTCCAACACCTACACCCTGCTCAGTTTTGGACCCATCCGTGTACCATTGTTGCCACCGGAGGTTTCCACAGGGGCTGCCATCAGCCCAAGTCTCCCGACTTGGAAGAACAGATCTAAATTATATATATAGAGAGTAGATCTAATCCCCCACTCATTTGATATCAGCCTTATGTTGCTTTTAGAAACTAAATTAATTAAATGAAGGCTTTATTAGCTCACAAAACTAGTTCAAGTATACAAACAATTGAATTTTAAATATTTAAAAATTTTTAAACTTAAGAGGCGCTGCAAATCACTTCAAAATCACAACTGTTACGGATTTCAGAGTAATTGAAATTGTGTTTAAAATTTAGCGAAAAATTGATTTTGAAAAATGGATCCCACCCGATCTTATCTTCGGAAAATATTTATATTATACCCTATACTCACCTTACTAGTTGGTGGAGCGGTTTTTTACGTTTACCAAGTAATAGGGAGCTTTGTGAGTGAACATGACCAACTGCTTGAGAAAATGGATGACGTCCATGTGAGTACATAAGGCTTACTTACAAGCGATTATTTTTACCAAGGTACCTTCCAGCTTATGTGCGCCTACCAAAAAACCAAACGCGAGTTCGCTGGAATAGCTGGCGATCCACCAGTCGATAATATAGATGACGCGGAATGGCAGACCCAAAGAGCCAAGACGGATGTTAAACGAATGATTATGCAGGCAATTGGCAAATACCAGGAGAAAATAAACCATATAAAGGAGGAAGTTGCCAACAAGGAGCAGTTGTGCCAAGAAGCAAATTCTTTAGCTAAGGTGCAACATCGACATAATTTCGCTACTGTAGAATTAGGAACCAAAATCATCAAGGTTAATGGGCAAGTCATTTGTGGAGGAGGCTATTTGGTTGAATTGCTGCTGGGCCAAATGTTCTGTGTTAATCCGCCAATACGTATGATACAACCAAACATGTCACTTGGGTCATGCTTTTGTTATAAGGGATCCAAGGCAGCAGTGTGGATACGTTTGGCCCATACTGTTGTTGTGAACGGCATTTCCGTGTCTCATGTTGCCAAGGAAGAGACACCAAAGAAGAACATCGATAATGCTCCAAAAAGTTTTGAAGTCCAGGTAAGACTGTCTCCATGTGCCTCGTGAATTCTATAAAGTTTGTTTTTTTAATATTTTTTAATTTGCAGGCAGTTGCCCCGGAAAGCCGAAAAACCATTTTCTTAGGCAGCTGGACCTACAGCAATAGCTCTGGTGAACTCACACAATTTTTCCAAATACATAACACATCTCCATTTGATACATTTATATTCAACTTCACATCCAATCACGGCGCCGATCATACTTGCATTTATGGGTAAATAGTAAAATCTATTTTATTTTTTTTATTTCCATTAATAACTACTTAATATCCTGAACAGAGTACAAGTCCATGGAAATCTATTAAACTAAGTACTAAGTACAACGAGAAAACGTACTTTCGACTAACATAATTTGAAAAATGAGGCATTGTTGGAAGAGGCCATGTGACGTCACAAGGCGCATTATATGACAAACTAAAAAAACATCGCATAACTAGCGAACTCATTAAATATACACCTTTATTGTTAGATTTTACTTGCGACTCAAATCCGTTTGATTTTTAAGATAAGGCTCATTAAAAAAAATCTTTTTAAGCTATCGTGTTTCTCGCAAAAAATAGAGCAATTGTTTTATTTTCTTTTATGCATTTTCCTTAGTCAAATTTTGTTTAAATAAGTTCCTCTGCTTCTTCTTATATACAAAACAAATGGATTAGATGCAACACAATAAAAGATGACGTATGTTAAGGTCGGGCGCGGCTTCTAAGAGTTCAGAAAATGTGGCAAAGATACTTCCAATCGACCCAAGAATAACACCCAAAACAGGTAACAGCTACTTTTTAATGATCTTCAAAACTTCTGACAGCGAAGTCAATCAGAATTCTTCGTCGAATTTTTTGGAATATAATCAAATGGAGATTGCTGGAAAAAGTAATGATAAAAATTTGGTAAATTGCCTGTGATGTGGTCCGAAGATTAAAAATTTCACATTTTCAAATGAAATCGCCGCCAATCGGAGAATGTTGCTCAGCGAATATTGAAAAAGTTTGTGGTTATAAAATAGTTTAGGGTTTGAGTAGCGCCACTCATGAAAATTGACTCATAGAATTCTTTAAGGACAATCTATACCATCAGGAAATGATTGGGCCGTCTAGAATTTATTTCCCAAAAAGTTAATGATCTAAAACATAATTAGGAATTGTGTACGCGCGATTAAAAAAAGGAAGAAGAGCTTGGTTCGCCCAAGATAATGGATGGAATTTGCTACAGTGCTTGGGAACTATAAAAATTCTAATACCAAATTTGGTTACGATATCTTAATAAATAATCGAATTATTTTATCCAAAACTTTTTTTTGTCGATGTCGTCTCAAACACCCACATGGGACCTATATAATATATCCCCAATATCAAAAAAATAAAATAAACTTGTTTCCTATGGAATAATATGGGATCTAATGAGAAAGTTTGGTAACTCTAGCTCTTACCATCTCTGAGATCTAGGCGTTCATATGGACGGACGGACAGACGGACATGGGTATATCGACTTCTCTAGTCACCCTGATCATATTTTAGGTATCTTTAGGGTGTCTCCGACGACTCCTTCTATATGTTACATACATTTTCGGCATGCACAAACTTAATATACCCTTTGTACCATACGGTATAGGGTATAAAAATGTTTTTTGGAACTAGTTAAATTTTTTCGTACTTTGGCTCCATAAAAATGCACTCAATTCTGGTTTTACTTAACGTTTCTAGTTACTAGAAAATTTTCTTGCTACTACTAAAACTTAAAATTGTTTTTGGAACTAGTTCAATTTTTTACACGATTTTTTATGGAAAACAAAACAAAAATATGTTGACATAAGCTTACCTTCTTTTCTGCATTTTTAATTTTTAAGAACCTGAAAAGAATTGGCAAATACAATAAATACGTTGATTCATGCCAGGTACTGAAAATTCAGTCAAAATTTCACAACTAATTCTGGCTTGAACCGAACTGAAGGGAAATAATAATAATCTTATATATAAAATTCTCGTGTCACAATGTTATGTTCCTTCTAAGCTTAGTTACTCACGAACGGCGGAACCGATTTGGCTAATTTTGGTCTTGAAATGTTCGTGGAAGTCCAAGGATTGTTTAGGGTTGAGAAAATATAACAAAATTGCGACGCAAATACTAAAAAGGACAATTTGATTTTCCAATACAATTTTTTTTTTAATTTAGGTTGGCATTGTGTACATTGTCAGATTAACTAATATTTTTTAGTTAATTGTTTTTGTCGAAAGGAATCACAAAAATTATAAACGTTATAAATTTTATTTTATTGAAGCACACAAAATTTCATGAAAATCGGTCCAGCCGTTTCGGTGGAGTATGGTAACTAACATTTTGAAACTTGAATTTTATATATAAGAAGAAACTTATGTTTTACGTGCTATCGGTGTTCTCATGAACGAGTCGATGAATTTCAAATCTGATTTTTGCGTGTGTTAGAGGTCAATGCGGAGGTTTTAAGCCTATTGGGATGTGTTTGTGTGAATTGGTTCGTGAGATATACGCATTTTTGTGAATATTGGTTTTTGTGTGAACATACTCCTCCGAAGCGGCTAGACCGATCCTCATGAAAGTTTATGTGTTTATTGGGCAGGTCTGAGAATCGGCCAACATCTATTTTTCATACCCCTATGAGATAAGGTTTGCCACTCCTAACATTCCTGGCAAATCAAGTGAATTTAAAAACTCGGTAGGATAATTTACAATTTTAAAAATTAATATTGATTTAGTTATTCCTTTCCAAGAAAGTTTTCTTAAGAAGAAAGGAACTCTGCGATTTTTGCTTACAATTCATGTTTTGATTTCTGTATAAAATACATATGATATTATGCAATTTCGTGAATTCGCCACAAAAATAAATCATTGGAAGAAAATAAAGATCTAGACGAGCGAGCGAAGCGAGCGTGCCGAAAACCGGCTAGTAATAAATAATAAAGAGTTTTTTTCCTGAATTTCAAAATCGATTTAAGCTATTCCGATTTTGTACATGTGACAATGGACTGCAAGGCTTTTCGCAAAAAAAAAATGACGATTCTATAAAATAAAAAGTTGACCAAGTAGCTGGTAAATAAATTAGTATAAAGCTTAGATATTCCTTAAAAGAAAAAAAAAAAATTTTAAATAATTGAACTTGGCACTTACACCTAAGTCAAATCTCCTACCTTGGCACTTTATTTAGACATCTCTAAAGCGATTAGCGACAGATATACTTTGAATAAATAATACCTCCATTGGCTTTTGAAGCAATTAACTTTGTATGTCACTCAAGTGAGTTCCTTGACCCACCAAAGAGCTGTGCCGTGACTGCACATGACCGCAAGGACTTTCAGAGCAAGTCTTGAGTTTCCAACTAAATGTTGACAAACGGACACTTGGTCGCTGTTTGTATGCATCTTCTAGGTTGACAAGGAACACGCTTAAGGCATCAGTGGTCCGTCCACTGGACTCCATTTTGGTTGTTAATTTGCTCAGGGAATGCGTGTTGGGAAGGAAGGGTCTTGTCCTCTAGCCAAGTTCATCTGGTCGACCGCATTACAAATTCAATTTAAATGGTTTATTGCGCCATTTGGTTGGCTTTAACTTTTTGGTTCTAAAGTATTCAATTTAAATAAATTAGCTGTTGGTGGTTCAATGAGCTAGAAGCAAAAAAAAGTGGTTCAAAAGATTGTTGACCGTAAACGATTAGATGGAGTTTTTGGAATAGTTGAGAAAAGTTTTCTTTGGTAAAGTTTTAGCAACATTAACAAGTGTGCAACAGTCAAGACCTCCTGAATATACTAGTCTAGGACTAGTCGTGTTAGTAACTTCAAACTCTTAAGTGTCTGTATGTAAGATAGATAAAAACGGAATAAGAGGGAAACTTGCTGCAGCTTTAAAAAAAAAAAATAACATGCTGTTCTCTGCTGGAGAGGATTTTGGATCTGGCTTTTATTCACTTTTTACTAAAAAAAAGTTTCAACTTTATATGATCTAACTCATAATAATTAAATAAACTACTTAACAAATATACTTCAGTAAAACCCAAAATGCAATGTTCCATGGAGTTGTTTAAGTCTCAAAACATTCCCTCACCCTCATAAAAGGATATATTATACATTGTGACAATTTGAATTTCTTCGATTTTCGTGATGTGGTGCATCCTGAATACGTTCCAGAGGGACAAATGCTCAATAAGGAGTATTGTATGACTGTTTCTAGGCGTTTGCGTGAACGGTTCCGTCGTATTCGGCCGGAATTGAGGGCAGACAATTCGTGGATTTTGCACGACGATAACGCACCATCTCATCGAGCCACGATTGTGAACGTATTTAAGGCAGAACCCTCGATAAATACAATCAACCAGGCACCGTACAGTTCAGATCTGGCCTCGAGTGACTTTTTCCTCTATTCAAAACTCAAATTGCCACTCCGGGGAACCCGTTTTGATTTCATACCGACCATAGAACAGAATGCGACGAGAGAGCTGAACACAATACCGACCAACGTCTATAAAAAATGTTTCGAATATTGGAAGAAGCGTTGGCATATGTGTATTGCTTCAGAAGCATATTTTGAAGAGACAAAATAAATATTGAAGAAGATTAACTATTTTGCGTTTTATTTAGACATTCCGGAAACTTTTTTTATCACAATGTACTGTACCGATCAAAAAGTTTTTGGGAATTTCAATTTAAAAGGCGCGTACAAAATGAATCAGTATTTATTTTTCTATTAGGTTGGTAGGACTGTTTTTGATTTGCCTCGTTCCGGTCATCCTTCAACATCAAATACCGAAAAAAAACGTCGATGCAGTGAAGAAAATTATGCTCGAAAATCACTACGATTCGTATCCGTGAGATTGCTTCAGACCTTGGCATCTCATATGGATCAGCCGATCACATTTTGGTTGAAGTTTTGGGCATGAAACGCGTCGCGGACCGACTCGTGGCAAAAACGTTGAATTTTATTTTCATTATTTTGGAATTCTTGGTCAAGCACTCAACGAAAGTGGTCGCTCAGGCTCCGTATTCACCAATTCTTCCGTAGCGAAGTTATGACGTTGAGATTTCACCGAAGCTAAAGAATTTGCTTCTTGGCACAACTGCTCCTTGTTGTCAACTTACCTCCTTTAAATGCTTTATTTCCTCCTGGTACTGTGCCAATTGCCTGCATTATCATTCGTTGAACATCCGTCTTAGCTGTTTGGGTCTGCCATTCTGCATCATCTATATCATCGGTTGGTGGATTGCCAGCTACTCCGGCAAACTCGCGATTGGTTTTGTGGTAAGCGCACATAAGCTGGAAGTAAGGCACCTTGGTAAAAATAATCGCTTGTAAGTAAACCTTATGGACTCACATGCAGGTCATCCATTTTCTCACGCAGTCGATCATATTCACTCATATAGCTCCCTAATACTTGGAAAAAGTAGAAAACCGCTAACGCAAGCAGAAATGTGAGGATAGGGAATAATATGAATAATTCGCAAAGATAAGCGCGGTTGGGCTCCATTTCCGAAATTGAATTTTTTCACAAAATTTTCAACACAAATTCAATTACTCTGATATCTATGACAGTTGTGATTTTGAAGTGATTTGCAGCGCCTCTTAAGTTTCAAAAATTTGATACAAGTAAAAATATTAGGTACATTTTTACTCCTAATGCCGCACTTATATATTCCCTTCCTGCCGTATCGATTTGCTATTTATCAGATCTTATGATCACGGAATTATTTCATACCAAGAAATTTAGATCTCTTCTCCCTAGTCAGAGATTTGGGCTGATGGCAGCCCCTGTGGAAACTTCCGTTGGCAACAATGGTTCACGCATGGATCCAAAACTGAGCAGGGTGTAGGTGTTAAGTCGTTGGACCAAACACCAGAATCTCTACTGCAATGGCCATCTAGCCCAGCGTCTTTCAAGCGGATATTCATGCCATAGAGATCTGCGCCCTTAGTATCCCTCTCAAGGGAACTAAGGGAGCAAACATCTGCATTTGTTCAGATAGCCAAGCTGCTATTAGGGCATTATCATGCTGGAGCATCTCCTCCAGGATGGTTAAAGAATGCCATAACTACCTCCGAACCCTGTCCGCCCAGAGCAAAGTCGTGCTATGTTGCGTACCTGAATAGTCAGGAGTGGTTGGTAACACGATCGCTGACGATCTAGCACGACAGGGTGACTCCACCCTGATCTACATCTCCTGCGCCATTCTGGGGTATTGGTTGGTCCACAATCAAAACCATGATTTACAAATGGGCTGCAGGAGAACATTGGAGATACTGGTTCTCATTATCGGGGCTTCGTCAAAGCAAAAGTGCTTGTCAAACCTCTGGATATGATCAAGACAAAAGGTCTTGGCAGATCGGACCTAAAGCTCCTGGTAGCTTACCTATCTGGCTACCACTTTGTTAGAAACCATATACAGAAATTTGACCTATCGGACTCTTCAGAGTCTCTGTCTCGAACACAGACATATTCTCTGTGACTGTCCAGCACTGGTATGGGACAGAGCCTGTCACATCGGAAAGGAATAGATTAGTCCCTTCCATCTCAGGGCAATACTAACAAAAGACCTACTGCTATTCATGCGAAAAGCGGAAAGTCTTTGGCTTTAACTTAAGGGTATGGTACAAAAGACCATTTGGTCGCAGTGCCCCATCTCTCTGTGAGGAACCCTTTTACTGAAAAAAAAACCCTTAGAGTAAAGAGAATACAATAAACAAGCAATAAAAAAACAATTACAAAAAAAGTGCAAAGTACAAATACAAAATGGCCGTTCCGAGCAGGACGCAAAGCATTTCTATTGAGTCAACAAACAAACTCACAGATACACATTAGATACATACAGAGCTGTGTCCTGTGTATAGGTTATGTTTACAAACAGTAAATTGAATTTACTGTACAATGCTCGATGCTCAATTCCGAGAAAATTGCTTCGTGCCACAACTGGACTCGTTGTTGTAAGCAATCGATTTGCGGCAAAGTGTAAAACTTTTTTAAATTTCCAGCCAATTCGGTTAGTAGCAGAACTTGAATGCATTTCTTTAAGGACGCAGTAGAATGGAGCACGCAACGAATTGAAACAAGAAATTCAGTTCAATTTATATTTGATACCCAAAAAAATTAAATGAAAACAAATTTTTGGTTTAGTTGAAGCTTTTAAAATGCTTTCAAAAGCCAAGCTTTTACCATTTATCTAACTATTTCCCTAAGCTATATGGCCTACTTTAAAAAGACTTTATGCCAAGCTCTGCGGAAAGAAATGACTCGCAACTGGTTTTTAATTTGCATTCCTCTTCAGCAGTTTTACACAGAAACTGCAACGTGACGCACAGCAAATAAAACGCCGCCATTAACAAATATTTGCCATGAAATCGCAAAGGATGCAACAATTCCCAGCAAAGCCAACAATAGTCACTTGCGTGGCTTGGCTGGGGCTGCAGTTTGTCGGAACAAAAAAACCAAAAAAAAGAATTTGGCTGCCACAGCTTTAGGGTGGCCAAAATCCTTTAAGCTACATAGGAATCCTGTTTTCCATTTTTCTTGGAATAGCCAACAAAAACAGCTTAAACTGTTTATATAGTTTACATAATTAATTAACATTTCAAACACTTCATTACCAGCAGTCTATTTATTTATATATAGAATAGGCCCTCAAGGCGTATGCTTAATCTTAATCTCTTCACTACAACTACACAAAACAGACAAGAAAATGGCGGGTTATATTTGGCAAGTGCTACAAAATGGCAGCAACTCGGGCTGGCAGTCAATATTGATACTATATGTACCTGTGACTGTAACACTTATGATATTTAAAATAATTTTTAAATTAAATTATAATTTTTTTTTCTTATAAAAGTTGAAAAGTAACTCTTCTGTATAAAATGTAATTTTTCTAATGTGATATTGGCCGTCAGCCAATAGGTATAAAAAGGGGATCAGCGTGTAACCACTTTGTGTGGTAAGCGCCGTAATTGTGATACACAACTGGTAGTGCGACTATACTCTCCCCATGAGGGCGGCTGGAAGCAGGTCCTTGGCACGGTCATGTCTCTGCATTGGACTGACCAATTGTACTCGGGCGAAGAGAAGAACACCCTTTCAAAAGTTACCCCAATCTGAGGTGAAACATCATACGCCGATAGATGCATAATTGAGGGGGTGCTCGGTCGCTAGTATGCGGACTCTGGATACCTGTCAACCTCCAGTTTTAATCCTTGCCTTCCCACGGTATCTCGGGCCATCCCGTGGGCGGCATTCCCGCCCCGAGTATTCAATATATTTATGGATACTTCTCTTAATTCATATTAGTTTGATGATATTTTAAATCATCACCAGAAGAGGAAGTCTGCAAGGCGACCTCTACGGCTGATGTGCCGCAACCAGCGACCCATAGTAGTACAAAAGGTACTCGTGTTCAACCACCTGAATCTGTTCAGCCACAACCGGTACTCCTTCAACCGAAAGGATCACGTCTTCATCGACATCTCGAGGTATCGGTTTCTAGCTCTGAAGATGAACTCCTGGTCTCTGACGGAGATGACAATGTGAATGTAGTCTAGCAGAAGTCGTCTGGCACCGCTATCGAAGCCACCCTCCAGACCCACATTCTGCGAGAAGAGACTCCTCAGGGTCGCTCTTCGCAAAGGACTCTCCAGAGCAGAAGCTCTAGCTTCCGTCAAATCGGCAACCCCTGCGACACTGGTCAAGAGAAACCGATCTGACGATAAGTCTCCACATATGACGACAAAGAAACCCAAACAGACTCATGTCGAGTCAAACAAGATGTCCTACAGCAGTACAGTCAAGGGCATCAAGCTGGGCTTTAATTTCAAACGCTGCACCTCTTACCTCCGAGCAAATGGTTCGGATCAAACAAGCGATTATCGATGTCACAGTCGAATTCGCTGGTGATGCGAGACCACGGTTCGAAGGATGTGTCCTTCGCTCGAACTGGCAAGGGCAAGGTGGCTCTAGATATCAGGTTGATATCTGAGGAGGACTTTCCCCGATCACATGTTTTTCGAGGATATTTCCGCAACAGCATCAACCTGTCAAATGATAGGGTTCTGGCTGTTATAAACGCGCAGGATCCAGTTTGCAACCTACCTATTTGGGAAAGTTAAGCTAAGTCTTAAGGGTATTGGCCGTAAGACCGTTGAACCTTTCAAAAGGTGCAGTGTGAAACCGCCTCCACCCACATTCCATTGGTACAGGTGGCGTGGTTTTATAAGAGTGTTCCTGATGATTTTGACGTTTATATGCCACTGTCAACTATAAACCGCAATTAAAATTTCGCGTTAGTGCTTATAATAATATCAGCGGTCAGAGCCATATAAAAACTGATGCTCTTGTCCAAGTCAATCATTTCGTTGACGACACTGCTTCACAATGTGTTGATCGTTTCTTTTATTCATCCGATCCAATTGAGAAAATAATTATACAAATGACCAATTTATACGGTGTCCGGTAGTACAAGAGACAATGGGAATCAGTCGGCAGAAATAGCGATCCCAGCATATTATGGTCATCTCGACTGGAATCGGGAATGTTTGCGAGAATTGTTGGGACGACAAATACGAAAAACCAATTTTCGGGTCAACTATGTCTCTCCAACGGTTCAAACAAATCAATCGATGTCTCCGTTTTGACGACTGGGATCAAAGAGGGAGTACAAAAGGCAAACTATTTATTCGCTCGGTTTTCGATAAATGGGTTCAAAGATTGAAAGTAATCTTATTATCTAGGAGACTTCAACACTGTAGATGAACAACTTCTTCCATACATTCCCACGAGTCTAGCGAGGTATGGAATCATAATATAGGTTGCAGTTGAAGCTGAAGGCTTGTAACTTGCGCTCCTTAAGTCAACCAAGAAAACCGTGTTAGACAATTCCCAACGAATTACTGAAACGGCAAATAACACTAGTTGGAACGATTCGAAAGAACCGAAAAGAAATTGCGCCAATATTGCTCGACATGATGAAAAAGCCAGTTTTCAGGTTATGGATTTGAAAATACATAGCTTGCGACAGTTAGTTGCCAGGTCTCAAATTTCTACATTCGATTAGGCACATGAACTCAAACGACCCACAAAAAATGACTAAAATCTTAGAGATTTACAACAGACCAAGGTTGGAGTCGATGTTTGCAAAAGGGAAATTAACCTTTGGATAATAGCTTCCTTTTGTAATATATTAGACGTTTCAGACAGCAATGCATCCTGAAAATTTTAATTTACAAAAAATTGACTTTCAAACCTTAACAGAAAACCAAAAATATCCACAGCTGACGTCATAAATCAGGACTAACAAGTTGGCAATTTTAAAGGCAACGCATGAGGGCAACTCTAACACAGACACAGACAAAAAGGTAGCTGTCAAGGAACATTCATAGCCAACATCAAGTATACATACATGTACAAATTAAATTTCATTTTCAAGTTGGAATTTTTAATGATGTTCCTGCGACTGCGACAGCTCCTGATAAGCTTCTACAGAAATCAAGACAAGTTATGTATTTTGCTTTTGTTGAGTGCGCCAATTATAATGAAATTGTTGCTCTACTGACTTTGACATGTGACATCCAAATTATGACATTAATTCCCTCAACATCATTCCTTTACACTCGTAATGAATGAATCCTGACAACTTTAATGACGCCTTAATGAAAAACTCCTTCAGTTTCAAGGCCGCTGTGTTGCGAATTAATCAGAGCTGAGTTTTGCTATGAAGGCTAAACGAATTTTTCATGACTTGGATGAAGCAAGAATTAAATTAAAGATAAGGGCATTGAAGGATCGTAACAATTTTCAGGCCTCAACCGGAGGTACATCTTTATGACT
>JBAMAX010001165.1:0-40155 GCA_037043745.1 Chymomyza amoena
CATTTTTGGCCTTAGTCACTTTGGACGATTTTGAGAAGATGTCTTGCCACGTATGTCTGAGACAATGTTATTTATATGAGGAAGGCTAGATGGTCGCAGAACTGTTACACGGCGGTCCAACACATCTCATGGACGCTTTAGAGGATTGATGTCGGAGTATTGTGACGACGAATCCATTATCTTGGGCAAACCAAGCTCTTCTTCCTTTTTTTAATCGCGCGTACACAATTCCAAAGTATGTTTTAGATCATTAACTATTTGGGAAATAAATTCTAGACGGCCCAATCATTTCCTGATGGTATAGATTGTCCTTAAAGAATTCTATGAGTCAATTTTCATAAGTGGAGCTACTCAAACCCTAAACTATTTTATAACCACAAACTTTTTTAATATTCGCTTAGCAACATTCTCCGATTGGCGGCGATTTCATTTCAAAATGTGAAATTTTGACTCTTCGGACCACATCACAGGCAATTTACCAAATTTTTATCATTACTTTTTCCAGCAATCTCCATTTGATTATATTCCAAAAAATTCGACGAAGAATTCTGATTGACTTCGCTGTCAGAAGTTTTGAAGATCATCAAAAAGTGGCTGTTATCTGTTTAGGGTGTTATTCTTGGGTGTCTTAGGTCGGTCGTAAGTATCTTTGTCACATTTTCTGAACACGACTCTTAGAAACCGCGCCCGACTTTAACGTACGCCATCTTTATATTTTGTTTGTTTTGAATTTAAGAAGAAGCAGAGGAACTTATTTAGACAAAATTTGACTAAGGAAAATTCATATAAGAAAATGAAACAATTGCTTTTTTTTTGCGAGAAACATGATAGCTTAAAAAGATTTTTTTTAATGAGCCTTATCTTAAAAATCAAAACGGATTTGTGTCGCAAGTAAAATCTAACAATAAAGGTATATATTTAATGAGTTCGCTAGTTATGCGATTTTTTTTTAGTTTGTCATATAATGCGCCTTGTGACGTCACATGGCCTCTTCCAACAATGCCTCATTTTTCAAATTATGTTAGTCGAAAGTACGTTTTGTCGTTGTACTTAGTACTTAGTTTAATAGATTTCCATGGACTTGTACTCTGTTCAGGATATTAAGTAGTTATTAATGGAAATAAACAAAAATAAAATAGGTTTTACTATTTACCCATAAATGCAAGTATGATCGGCGCCGTGATTGGATGTGAAGTTGAATATGAATGTATCAAATGGAGATGTGTTATGTATTTGGAAAAATTGTGTGAGTTCACCAGAGCTATTGCTGTAGGTCCAGCTGCCTAAGAAAATGGTTTTGCGGCTTTCCGGGGCAACTGCCTGCAAATTAAAAAATATTAAAAAAAAACAAACTTTATAGAACTCACGAGGCACATGGAGACAGTCTTACCTGGACTTCAAAACTTTTTGGAGCATTATCGATGTTCTTCTTTGGTGTCTGTTCCTTGGCAACATGGGACACGGAAATGCCGTTCACAACAACAGTATGGGCCAAACGTATCCACACTGCTGCCTTGGATCCCTTATAACAAAAGCATGACCCAAGTGACATGTTTGGTTGTATCATTCTTATTGGTGGATTCGTACAAAACATTTGGCCCAGCAGCAATTCAACCAAATAGCTTCCTCCACAAATGACTTGCCCATTCACCTTGATAATTTTGGTTCCTAATTCTACAGTAGCGAAATTATGTCGATGTTGCACCTTAGCTAAGGAATTAGCTTCTTGGCACAACTGCTCCTTGTTGGCAACTTCCTCCTTTATATGGTTTATTTTCTCCTGGTATTTGCCAATTGCCTGCATAATCATTCGTTTAACATCCATCTTGGCTCTTTGGGTCTGCCATTCCGCGTCATCTATATTATCGACTGGTGGATCGCCAGCTATTCCAGCGAACTGGCGTTTGGTTTTGTGGTAGGCGCACATTAGCTGGAAGTATGGCTCCTTGGTAAAAATAATCGCTTGTAAGTAAGCCTTATGTACTCACATGGACGTCATCCATTTTCTCAAGCAGTCGGTCATGTTCACTCACAAAGCTCCCTATTACTTGGTAAAAGTATAAAGCCGCTGCCGCAACTATTAAGGTGAGTATAGGGTATAATATGAATATTTTCCAACGATAAGATCGGGTGGGATCCATTTTTCAAAATCAATTTTTAGCTAAATTTTAAACACAATTTTTCGCTAAACTTTAAACACAATTTCAATTACTCTGAAATCCGTAACAGTTGTGATTTTGAAGTGATTTGCAGCGCCTCTTAAGTTTAAAAAATTTTAAATATTTAAAATTCATTAATTGTATACTTTAACTAGTTCAGTGAACTAATAAAGCCTTCATTAAATTAATTTAGTTTCTAAAAGCAACATAAGGCTGATATCAAACGAGTGGGGGATTAGATCTACTCTCTATATATATAATTTAGATCTGTTCTTCCAAGTCGGGAGACTTGGGCTGATGGCAGCCCCTGTGGAAACCTCCGGTGGCAACAATGGTACAAGGATGGGTCCAAAACTGAGCAGGGTGTAGGTGTTGGAATCGATGGACCCAACACCAGAATCTCTACCGCAATGGGCATCTGGCCCAGCGTCTTTCAAGCGGAGATTCATGGCATAGAGATCTGCGCCCTTAGTATCCTTCTCAAGGGAACTAGGGCAGCAAACATCTGCATGGCCAAGCATTCCCCAGGATCGTTAAAGAATGCCAGAACTACCTCCAAACGCTGTCCGCCCAGAGCAAAATCGTGCTATGTTGGGTACCTGGACACTCAGGAGTCTATGGTAACACGATCGCTGACGATCTTGCACGAAAGGGTGCCATCACCTAACTACATCTCTTGCACCGTTTTGTGGTATTGGTTGGACTACAATCAAAACCATGATAAACAAATGGGCTGCAGGAGAACATAGGAGATACTGGTTTTCCTTACCGGTGCTTCGCTAAGCAAAAGTGCTTGTCAAACTTCTGGATACGATCAAGGTCTTGGCAGAGCGGACTTAAAACTCCTGGTAGCATACCTATCTGGCCACCACTTTGTTAGATACCATCTACAGAAAATTGTCCTATTGGACTCTCCAGAGTGCAGATTCTGTCTCGAAGACGATGAAACCGCCAGACATATTCTCTGTGACTGTCCAGCGCTGGTATGGGACAGATCCTTGGCCCATGGGAAAGGAACGGATTAGTCCCTTCCATCTTAGGGCAATACCAACAAAAGACCTACTGCTATTCATGCGAAAAGCGGAAAGCCTTTTGCTTTAATTTATGGCTATGGTACAAAAGACCTTTTGGTGGCAGTGCCCCACCTCTTTGTGAGGAACCTTTTCGGGAAAAAAAATACTCCTAATTTTATGTCATTATGCGTAGGAAAGAGAAAATAGCCAATCCATAATATAATAGGATGCTTGAATCAAGGATAAAGACAGTCTTAATTTAAAATAGCTACAAAGAGTATAGTACTTACTATCCAACTAAAGGAGTGTTAAGCTTTTCTTTCTAACCACCGCAACTATTTCTCTTTGTGTATAACAATTAATAATTATTTTGAATGCGTTAACTTTATTCCTTTCTTTAGTAAAAAGTAGTAGTAGTAGCTAGTGGTACAGGGAATTCCAAATTCGTCCGAGCCCGACTTTAACGTACGCCTTTTTTTATGTTGTTGCATCTAATCCGCTTGTTTCTTATTACGAAAAAGCAGAAAAAACAACTTAAATCAAGTGTTACTATAGGAAAATACCTTCAAGAATATAAAAAAGGGTCTTTTTTTGGGAGATAGCGTAAGATTTTTTTTATTTAATGAGCTTTGTTTTAAAAAGTCAAACAGATTTATGTTGGGAGTAATATCCAACAATATGTATGTTATGTATATGTGAATATTTAATGAGTTTGCTAGTTAAGCAATTTATTTTAATAAATTTTTTCATTTTACATAATAATGTGCATAATGTGCTATGTGACGTCACAGAGCAATGTCTCATTTTGCAAATTATGATAGTCGGCTTCGAAGGTACGCTTTGTCGTTGTCGGGTATTGTCTATAATATACATCTTTTGATCTAATATAAATATTATAAAAATATATTAAGATGTACGACTTATAGAATTTCAAATGTTAACTCGTAAAACAATCGATGGTCTGTCTCTTGAAAGCTAAGAAAAATTAAATTAAATTAAATAAAAGAAAAATAAAATTATATAACGATATGCCTGACAAGTAGTAAACTAAATTTATGGTATTCAAAATTTTTGAGCCATGTGTGATTCTCTCCAAATCGTTAGACATCATTCTTCGCCTTAAACTTCGCTGACTAGTCCTACTAGTCAAATTTATTTCCAATATCTTCACAAGCAAACGAAACACAACAAATTTTGTTCAAAAATCGATATTTTTGGAAGGTCGGCGCGTATAGGAGCTACATGATATAGTCAACCGATTTTATTCAAATTTGATACAATGCTTAGGAACTATAAAAAACTGTCGAATGGCAAGTTTGGTTACGATATCTTCATAAACAAACGAATTATCCATCTAAAACTTTTGATTTTTTCGCCGTCTGAAACACCCCTATGGAAGCTATATAATTTAACCCCAATATCAAAAAAATAAAATAAGCTTGTCTCCTACGGAATAATATGGAATCTAATAGTGAAAGTTTGGTTACTCTAGCTCTTACCATCTCTGAGATCTAGGCGTTCAAACGGACGGACGGACGAACGGACAGTACCATACGGGACAAAGTATAAAAATCTTTTTACTGCAATTAGCTGCACCAACAATATGGCTTTAAAACAAAACCGAAAATTTTATTTTAGAAAGCACGGCCGATAATACTAGCTTACAAATTTAAGGGTCATTTAGTGAACCTTCCCAGTGTGTTCCCGAAGTGATATTCGATCGAGAAACTCGAAAATTATATTAATTTTTTTCTTTAGCAACGTTTTTGAAAATGTTTATGGAAAATATGTTCCTGGACTGTTTATCAGTATCTCGTAAATAAAATTGTGTGCCAACATGAAAGTTCTTCGAAATCGTATACAACTTTAAATGTAATGGGACTATGAACGAAAGTTCCAATCTTTTAAAATTTGTACCTCAAAGATTTTCGTTTGTATTCAGCAACGTTTCAGTCGTGATTCAGTCGTGATTTTTCGTTTATGGTTCTACAGTTTCTATCCGATTTCAAAGAGCATAGGCTCGAAATGTTCGTACAAAAATGTTCTTTTAGTCTTACTCTTAACACAATGTTTAAAAAGAAATTTCGTTAACAAAAAGCAAACCAAAAATTTATAATTTTGAAAAGCGGCCAAAATGTTTTCAACTTTTGTTGCTTGCAACTGTAACTACTTACTTGATATCATATATCAACTTAAAGAGCACATCACAATCTTTCGATCTACTGTTTTTCATGTCGGTACAAAACTAAACTCACGAGATATTGACAATTTACTGAAAAAAGGGTAAAAAAACATGTTTTTTGAAAAAATCTTGAAAACGATGACTAAGAAAAAATAATAAAAGTTTCACAATCCAAAATTACTCTAAGAAACACTTTCTTAACAAGGTTCACTAGATGACTCTTAAATTTAAAGTCGGGTTCGAAAATCTTATCCTCGAAATATTCGTTAAAGAATTATTTTTCCGTCTAAAACTTAAGATAACACAGGTCAACATGGTTCAGTTGTTGGAAAGCTAAGAGTCATTTCCGAAGTAATTTGGTGCATAGAATCCGAATCCGGCGTCAGAACTGGCCCATCACGTCAGGATTTTGAGATATTTGACGTAATGTACCCAATAAATGGCGTTTTTTCCTACATTTGAGGTTATGTACAGGGCGCAAAAAATTTTTGCGGTCTTTCTCTCCAGTTACATCATTTAGTACAACTCTTATCCTTTAATTTAAGGGTTCAAGAGATCAATTACGATTTTTTGACGTGACAACTTCTTAAATTAGGTTTGTATGGGAGGCACCATTGAAAAAGTCTAACGATAACCGTAACGATAAGTCTAGCGATAAATAATCGTAACGATAAGTGGCATTTTTATTTTTGGTTTGCGCTCTGCTCTTATCTATAAACGAACCAGCGACTTTTTGTGAATCGCAGCAACAAGCAACGCACAGCGTCAGCCGCACCGCTTAGCGCTCAGCACCAAACTGGCACTGCTCAAAGCGGTGGCTATTTTTAGGTTTGAGTGAGCGCAACTGATTAACCCCAGCGGCGCATAGCCTCTGCGGGAGAAAACGTAATTGATTACAAGCGCTGCGTTTCGTTTGAGGGATTGTAAGCGGAGGCAAATAGAAAAGCAGTGATCTGCCAAAAATCTGCATTACAACTGCGGAAAAAGTAATGCACAAATAGAAACTCGCACTGCGCTACCTTAGCAACACAAAATTTTGTTATTTTGTTTACATGCTAACAAGCATAGTTCGGTCTTTCTTCTGTCAAACCATTCGTTTATACCTTTTAATTTATTATCTACTGCCGAGAAAATTTTATTTTATTAAGAGATACGAAAACGTAAAGTCTGACAACTCGTTTCATAATTTCATGAAATATACGTATAATCTTGTAAAAGAAACAACCATCGACTTGACTTTCGCAAGACACATTACAGCAGAAACACTTCCTTTCATTTCCTATTTCTCCTATCATCGTCCTATCCTCAACAAAATCACTCAAATAAAAATTATTATTGTGCAATTTAATAATATTCATATCAATAAATATTCTACCGAGAAAAAGACGTTGTCACGTAAAATCTTCGCCCGTAAAACCGACTTTACAGGCAACAGTTTTTTAATTTAGATTTTAAGTTTAGTTTTGTAACCCAACGGAGAATATAACGTAATGAAACAGATTGCACTTTGACAATGAATAAATATTCTTATTTTAATATAATATCAGGGCCGTAGAGAGTAAGTCCGTGACCGGGGCAAAAATTTATCGGCCTCTCTATTACACCTCTAAATTGAATCACGGCAGTATGGATCCTAAAAAAAAACCAGGCCCGGGGGGATTCAATCCTATCTCCATCCTCTCGACGGTCCTGGCTGTAATGCTGGGAATTTTGATAAAAAACGCAATGTGACATTGTCATTCATTCAAACCATGGAATGTGTTTATTTAAGAAATATATAAAACACTTAATAAAATTGTAAAACTGTTTGCCAATATTGCACTTAGTAAGCTTTTTATTTCTCATCGAATCTGCTTTGCTTTATAAGTAAATGTATAATTTAAGCATTCCAAATCATTCCTGCTTTGAAATCTACAAAAGCAACATATATAATATTTATTAATAAAATTCTGTGGAAAAAAAATATATTTTACCAGTGCCTTGTGACCAACTATCTAGCAATATGAATAACGACAAAACCACGGTAAGTGAACTGTACCTTTGTGGTAATCAACACTTTATATAGACCTACACCATAATCAACGTTGCGTCCGTCTAGAGCGGTCACCCAGTGAAGAAAAGATTGGAACTGGTTATAATCGGAATATGCCGACTTCACACACATTTTGAAGTTTCTACGAATCACCGTGGTTACTTACCATTGATTTCTTAGGACGCATTTTATTTAAGCAATGCTCGGGAACATGCCTACGGCAATTTGCAGCAGCTTCAAAATGTATTTGCAGTCGGAATGTTCCGACTATTTTATATCCAGTTCCATTCTCATTTTCTACAGTTTTCCTACAATTCAGTTTTCTCCACCTTCATTTTTGATTTTTTGATTCTTAGTGCAAAGGCTCTAGCAGTAAAACTAATCAAAAGAGTGAAAATGTGGACTACGTCGAAAATTTTACCTCTAAGCTTAGTAACGAAGACCAGTCAACGAAGTCCAGTTCCCGACGAAAACCATCAGTACGAAACGAGAGTATGAGCCTTGGGGAACAATTGTCTCAAGGACATAATCAAAAGAGTCGAGACCCAACAGACAATGAGGCAAATCAGTTAATGCCCAGTTCTCAGCAAAGTCCCAATGGACCCAATAATTATGACGCTGAAGGCAAGAAAAACGTGCTCCAACCGTCGCATCCCATACAGTCAATGCATCCAATGGATCACGGAGCTCATACATCTCGTTCTGTTAGCCATAATTGTAATCAACCGTACAAACAACCCAGTTTGAATAAGTTAAGCACATGCAGCTCTGATGCGAGTAAGCGAGGCTCACGGCCTTCACTTGGGGTAACCACCGATTCAGATAATCCTACCGAGCATGTGCATCAGCCGCGAATGGACCGGCGCCATTCCAGAAGACTGTCGGAAAATAGTAGAGTCTCAACAGATCACTCGTCAATAAGCAGCTTCCATGGAGAGCTGGCTATATTTGATATCTCTGAAGAATCACAAGATCAGTCAAACGAAGAGCCTACAGAACAATATCTACTTGACGTCAAAAATACGCGTCAGTCTAGGAATAATCCTCAGCGGCAAGTTGGAGTGACAACTGGTAGTAACTCGTCAGTAAGCAGTTCCCAAAGTTCATCTGAGTTGGGTCGTGATTCCGAATGGACCCAACAGCACAGCCCACAATACCAACGGGTGTCCGGGAATGCGCTTCATCTGGGAAATATTCCTCAGCGACGAGTGGAGAAGAGAACTGGCAATGATGTCGATGAGGGAAGACCTGGACATTTAATTGCGGCCAAGAACAATGAAAATTATAGTTCCAAAAGCTATCCAGGCAGAAAGACCGAAAAATCCTCAGTAAAAAAAAATAGATCACTGCCTTTATTAAGTCTCCCCATATCAGATGCCCATTCAAGCAAACAGCAGCATCTACAAAACCAACGGGTGTCCAAAGATGCCAATCATTATGAACAAATTCCTAAGCGGCCAGTGGAGCAGAGAGCTGGTAATGGTGCCGATGAGGGAAGAGCTAAAAATTTAACTGCATCTAATAACAATAATAGTGACGACGGTATTCCGGTATACCTGAATGATAGTTGCTCGTCATTAAGCAGTTTCCTAGGATCACTGCCTACGCTCAGTTGCTCCGAGTCAGAGTCAAGCCAGTCAGAATATCAATCAAGCCAGCCACAGAACGAACAATACAGTTTTGACAGTAATGACGATCACAATAGTGACTATAAAAAGAATGTTATTGAGTCTGTAGAGGACTTAAAAGATAATTTGATTAAGAATGACGTCAAATATGAGGTATCGTCTGGCGTGAGTTCATCCTCAAAGAAGAGCAAACGAAGCTACTTCTCTAAAAAGTGCAGTAATAAAGATCACAATAGTGGCCATAGAAAGAATTCTATTGAGTCTGTAGAGATTTTAAGAGATAATTCGATCGAGAGTGACGTAAAACATGAGATACTGTCTGCCTTGAGCTCATCCACGCAGACGAGCAACATCTCCAAAAAATGCAGATGTACAGATCTGGAGTGTTATTATGTTAAGAATTCCAAAGAATCTTTAGAAGATAACGACATTGAGAGTGGCAGCAACCATAAGGCACTGTCTCCCAAGAGTCTATCCTCGAATCAGAGAAAATCAATTAACGTCTTGAAAAAGTACAGTGGTAAGGGTCTTGGGGGTGGCGATATAAAGAATGGTAAAGAGTTTCTTGAAGACTTAAAAGATAATATGATTGAGGGTGAAGTCAACATTGCGGCACTGTCTGGCGGGAGTCTATCCTTGGGGCAGAGAAAATCAGGTAAGATCTCAAAAAAGTACACATTGCCTTCTACACTTCTTAAACTTCGTGATGATTTTACTGAAAAAACCCTAGCGCAATTCAAGAATTTGTCTGATGCAACTGCGGACAATAGTGACCAATCAAGTAGCAGTTCAGAGGTGCGTCGTACCAACATTAGGTATTTGACTAATGGTAAAAAATTGAGGGACTTGGTGCTCGAGCAAATCAAAGATCAGCGCATTGTTACTTCTACTTCGGAGTACATTTATAGCAATGACAAAAACCCTAAGAAGGATGTGAAAGAAGAAAATTCGATAATTCTTGAACGTCTACTGAAGTTCGATCCGAAGAAGCCGCCAGAGAAAAACCCAAACAAAATGACTCTGGAGTCACCGAAAAAGAAACCAGAAGCCCCAACTGAAGTCCACGTTAACCTTAGCGTAAAAGAAGCCATTAGGTATGAGGTTATAAACCCGCTTGTACGCAAATTGCTGGAATTTCAGGTAAAAAATAGCTCCGAGGAATTGGCGGTAATGAAGCAACTAGACCGTATTCCTGCAATGGTTTCTAAGCTTTGCGAAGTTGAAAAATTGCTAGAAGAGAAGAAGAAGAAGAAATAAACGTGTCCATATGGCAGTTTTTTTGCAGTTAATATATTTTTAAATCCAAACAGGAATTTTATTCATATTTTATATAACTAGAACTAAAATAAGATAAACGGAGCAACTGCAAAATTGTTTAGGATTTTTTATTTATTAATTGTACGATTCGATTAGATGGAATTCGACAGGGGCTTAAGACATTTATTGTTATCTGTTTTATCGACAATATTTTTCCACAATCCCAACCCATACACCACATAGTATATTTTATTGCTATGCCGGTCTGACTGCGATTGCGACTGCAATTGTGACTTTCGTAGTGCACCAGGGGCGTTTGGGACTTTCTCGAGTTCAGAGCAATTTTCATGTCAGCGACTTTTTCACCATTCCAAAAGGATGCGTAGGATGTCTACCGTCGCCGCCGTAACCTTCATCTTAAGGCGATGACGATGACGTTGACCGGTGCTGGCTGCCGGCTGCAATTTGCTGGTTCAACTGTTCCTGTCTGCACGCGATATTTAAAGTCTACACTTGTCCGGGGCACTGTACCATAAGCAATATGGTTGAGAGGTTGCACTTTCCTTACCTTTCTTCAATTCCCTTCCTTCCCTTCCTTATTTAATCAACAAAATGGATCTCATGACATCTCAGTCACTATCGCGAATTTTGTGTTTTTTCCAAAATTATTTATTTATTCATGAATATCTATTTTGTCCCCTTCAAAGTAATCCCCATGAGATATTATACACTTGTGCCAACGGATTCTCCAATCTTCGAAGCACCTCAAAAAATCATTTTTTTTTAATCTTGTTCAGCTCCTCCTTCGATGCCATCTTTATCTCGTCAATCGTAGCGTAGCGTCGTCTTTTCATGGGCCTCTTCAGTTTAGGGAACAAGTAAAACTCACAGGCGACCAGATCTGGGGGATACGGTGGCTGCGGCATCATTAGTGTGTTGTTTTTGGCCAAAAACGATGTGTGAGCACGTTCGTTATCGTGGTAAAAAAGCCAATTTTTGCTCTTCCACAAATCCGGGCGTTTCTGGCGGATTGCTTCGCGCAAATTGCGCATAACTTCCACGTAATATTCCTGACCGTTCTCTACTGTGGCAAGAACTCATGATGCACCACGCCTCTGCAATCGAAGAAAACTGTAAGCAAAACTTTCAAATTCGACCGAACTTGGCGCGCTTTTTTCGGTCTTGGTTCGTGCGGCAGCTTCCATTGGGATAATTGAGCTTTGGTTTCCACGTCATAACCATAAACCCACGATTCATCACCAGTTATGACCCTCTGGAGCAACTTTGGGTCGTCGCGGACAGAGTCCAACATCTCATTAGCAATGTTCATGCGATGCTGTTTTTGGTCGAAATTGAGCAATTTTGGTACGAATTTCGCGGCGACCCGTCTCATGCCCAAATCATTGATAAAAATCGAATGGCACGAGAAAATCGATATGTCTAGGTCCTCAGCAACTTCTCTAACGGTGATTCGACGATTGGCCAATACCATTTTCTTCACTTCATCAATTTTTTCGTGTGTTGTTAAAGTGCTCGGGCGTCCGGCACACTCTTCGTCCCATCTTCTCAGCCTTCTGAGAACATTTTGTACCACCGATAAACGTTACTTCGGTCAAAGGTAGCTTCTCCGTATGCCACAGTCAATATTTGGAATGCATCCGTGCACTTAATTGATACAGGTTCTTTGATCCATTTTTTTGAATAGGTAAAAATCGAAGGCGATCCAAAACACAATTAAGTGAACATTCAAAATGGCCGAGCTTGTTGGCATAAGTGAGAGACATGTGTACCAACATAACGCCACAAAAAATCAAAATTCGAATATACGTAACCCTCGAATATTCAAAATTCGCGATACTTTTTGAGCACACCTCGTAAAGTCCCTAATTTGGGGGAATTCCAACAAGCTCTATAAAAAAAAAAACAGCTTAGACTGCTGAGATCATAAATTGGGAAGCGACGCTAATTTAGTTGCCTATTTCTTGGCTTCTTGCTCATATCCCAAAATGTTTTGTGCCGATACCGTGAGCGGGAAACCGCACGACATACCTTCCGCTTCGGCTAGGTACTATGCAGGCAAGTGACAAATTGACTTAGAACCTCGAAAAAAAAACACTTTAGGGAACTTAGGAAGCTTGTCGAAAGTCAACAAACTGAGCATAGCTGGCAACAAGGAAGCAAATGGAATTATCGGTGCTAACGAGAACACGACAGACTGACACAACTCTAAAGCTTACCAAGACATCAAAAATTTCCAACTTCTACACTTCCACTGAAACTGTATAAGAATAGTTATAGAGCTCCTTACGATACATAGCAACATGGCCCAAGTGCTTTTCAATTTTTTTTACATTAAACCTCCATCTCCCTATAGCGTTTTCTGTCCAATTTTTTCCTATTTATAGTTCCCGTTCAGCAGTTTAAAATTGTCCCAGTTCATTCACAGTGTCAAATCGTTATTTTACATCCGGTTTCCTGCTGTGGCACGTTGCACATGGATCAAATATAAACAGCCATTGAAGCTTTGAGCAATATTAGAACAAACAGGAGCAGAATAAACAGAGTACAGGAAAATCAAAATTCCAAAAAAGTAAGGCGCTAATGCAACAGATGGTTACGCATCCGGGAGAAGTACGAGCTAATCCCCCAATTCGAATATGTGTTCGCACACGTATATTTATCTACATGGGAATGCTGCCAGCCCAGGGCAAATGAAAGAATTTCTTCGAAAAATCAACAACAATCCCACGTGGTACCTTATCCTGTGTACTAGCGGAAATCCAGGGAGGGAGCAAATTACATTTTAAAATTAAAATGCCAGCCAGGCCGACATCCCGCCATCCCTTAGCTCACTGGACAGGAGGTCCATTATAACTATGCCCTGTGACCTATGCGCACACCACGGACGGCAGTCTACTCTATCGTCCAATAAATGTCGTATAAATATCATTTATTGTCTATCAACAAGAAATTAAATTAAAAATCGGCAGAGTAGTAACAACGCTTATGGGTGAACACAAAAAATCGATATTTTAACGAGGCTAAGAGCTCGGAAGTTAGAATATGAAGAATTTTATTATAAAAAGTTAACCTTAAATTTGAGTTAAGATCAAGGGTTATACGAAGGAATTATAGGAATTAAATAGGAAACATTTCTAAGCAGCTTAGACTGCATCCTAATTTTGTAAAAATATAAGTTCTTATAAATATAATCAGATTCCGACAAACTATTTTGTTTCTATATATATATATATAATTCCCTGTTAGACCCCTTGGAGGAGGGGCTTAGGGGATCTCTATTAATAACTGTTCGAACAGAACAGGGACCTACAGTTTATAGCCGAATCCGAACGGCGGTGTCTTTAATTAATAGAGACTTTCATGGCAAATAGCGTCTTTGAGCTAGCGATGCCAGTGCTAGGCAAATGCACCAGTGCTACTGCGGGGAATCGAACCACCGACCTTCGGTTTTAGAGGCGAGTACGCTACCACTTAAGCCACCGACGGCCACATTTTGTTTCTATGCTTTCTTGAAATTATTTTTAAAATAAGTTTCTATTCTTCAACATAGTATAGTAAAAAGTTGGATAAGGTGCCCCTATGCACCACTAGGGGAAATGGAATTTAGGAAGACGAAGAGGATAGATAAGGCTATGTGGATAAGCATGTCCGAACGTGTTCTAAGTTGAACGCAGCTGATAGTAGGTGAGAGAGGGTCAAGGCGGTGCAAGACAATGGGATGCCCGGTTCTACGCGGAAACGGAGGTAGATTGGATGTTAATTCAAAAAGAATAAAAACTTCTGGTGGTAAAGTTTTTTACTTCTTGCTCTTGTGGTCTTCGAAGTCTAAATGTTAGGTTAGGTTAGGTTGCTTAATCTATAATTGAAATCATCTAGAGACCATGAGCTCCATTGTGTAATTATGTAAAGAAAGGAATTCTAAGTGTTCGTATAGACGTTGAGATGGACATAGCTCATAGCTAGCTTCATTCTGCCTGTTATTACACTTTGGATGCAAAAATACGAATTTCATTCTCAGATAGATAGATAGATAGATAGAGCTCAATCAGCTAATCGATAATGTAATCAACAAGTTGTAAAAAGCTAAGAAAACACGATTTTCGTCATTATTCAAATTGTAGTCTTAAGCGAGATTGTGGGAGAGTATACTAGGCATCCATCACTCTAGCTTTTCCCAAGGCCGGTTGCAAAAGAAGGAGGAAACAGTGTCTTAAGTCTGAATGGTTTTTATATAACTCAGCTTTGCAGGAATTACGAAAGTACCAAAATCGCTTGAACTCAGTAAGGAAAGCCGATCCTTCTAGTCTTTGATCTCATCACTCATTGACTCAAAACTACATAAACAATAATGCATGGATCAAAACGATAATGGATACAACTCTTCACGGGGTACGCTATGAAGGTCAAATAATCTCCCTACCTCGGCAGCAGGCACGTCGGCAGTGGGAGCGCCAAGTTCAAGCTTTAGTATATCGATCACCAAAACCGATAGAGGCCCAATGATCTGATAAGAGAGAAGGACGACAGTAGTAGTTGAAGTATAATAGGCAAAAAGTCGGATTGCATTTTAACCTGGCGATCCTGGAACCTACTCTTCTAAAGCTGACGCACTACCTTCTCGGGGTTCTCCCTGGAATAGTTGTTGGATAGCAAACTAAAGTACTCGGTGGGTTCGTAACACTCTGATTAGGTTGTAGCGTAGAACCTGAGATCCCTCTATGTAGAAAATCGATTCAATGTAAGGTGCTCACCAGGCTGAGCCTCCTAAAGTGTTGTATTGGCGAGTAAAGCAGAAATATCTCGGATTACCTTATCATCACACCAATTTTTAAAATTAAAATTCCTTAATAAAAAATGGTTCAATGATCTACTTCATATGACCAGTTGGATACACTCCAACCTAGCAAGGAATCTTATTTTTTCTATTGACTTGCTCGTTAGTTGGTTAACTATGCTGGTCTTTCGTTCATTAAAAAAAAATGTTCTGTTTGGATTATGGGCTAAATAAGCAACTAATAATAAGGTAATGCCACCCGGAAGCACATGATCTTAGAGCTCCCAATAGTAAGCGATGGTTGATGGTTTCGTACCGACTTATTCACTTTTCCTATATTGTTTAGCCTGATTGGGAGCAGCCTCCCAAGCAGCCCGCTAACGTCCTTGTCATTTGATGCATCATAAAAATAGTCATAATGTATCCTTGTCATATTTTGTGCTGTGTGGGCAATCTGTACATGTCATGTTCATGTTTGAACCGCCTCCTTGCACTTCCTTTCAGCTGAAATTGTTATAAAGCGTTTCTGCTTAGGAAGGAAGAAATAACTTTATAAAAGCTCCTGATATTCCAGAATATATAAATTATATTGTATTATATAAAGGCCCTATGCTCCACTAGGAGAGAAGGACGAAAATACTATTAATATTATAACTATAATTTTGATTCTAAGAAATACCTTTAATATAATTATATATGACGATTTTGATTGCTCAAAGATCTTGCCATGAAGCCATATAAAGTTCAATTGGTGCACCAGCTAAAGCCAGTGGACTATCCAAACCGTGTATGATTTGCGAATTGGGCGGAAGATCGTTTGGCCGATGATGCCAAATTTTACCGAAAGATCTTCTTTTCGAATAATATGCAAAACTGTCGCATCTGGAGCACAAAAAACAATGCACTGACAAAAAGTTAGGTAACTTTGGGGGGTCTCCGACGATTTCTTATGTATGTTACATACATTCTCGGTTTGCATAAATTCAATATACCCTTTGTACCAACGGCACAGAATATAAAAATCCAAAGTTTTAGATGAGAAATTCCGGTTTTTTTTTCCAAAGAACAGTTTTATGAACATTATTTGACTTTATCAAATAGACACATTCGTTGTGTTTTATTTGTTTTTGAAATTTTGCTTTCAAGGAAATAAGGAAATAATTTCGATTTCAATATTAAAAAAATTTTTATTTTCTTATTTTGAAGATTGCTTTAGTGACCTAAGGACGCAATCGACCAAAAAAAGTAATATATTTTTTTATTTTTGTTTGTAAAGAAAAGTTTCAGAGCTCGAATATATCAGCTGACTTTTTTGATATTGCATTTTATGCGCTCGTAGAGGATTATCTTGAGTATCCCAAACAACTCCCAAATACTACACGCCCCGTTTGCTTTATGTCTTCTGTGAAAAGGCTGCATAAATATCGAAATTTATTGGTTTTTTCGACTTTCATTGTTGTTCAAGCTGAAATTGCCTGCTTAGGTACAAGCCTATGTACCTGGTTCATCAAAGCAACAATTTTGGTTATATGTAATATATTAAAAAAAAAATTGTCTTTGAATTCTGCAAACGTTTTTATTATTGAACTGTGCAGCATTAAGTGAGGGAAATTGTCATGCCGGGTCAACATATGAATCCTAGAAACAGGACTAAAATAATTACCAAGTTTAAGGCGCCTTAGCCTTTGGTTACTTAAAGAGAGCAAGCGAAGAGTTTTAAGTTGATGTCTCAAAAAAGGCTGGCTATACAAAATTATTTAAAAAAAAAAACATTTCCCTCAGTCAAATGTAATTCAAAGGATTTCTTCCCCTTTACATATTTACTTTCAATCTTCATTGCAATTGAATTGTATCTATTTTTTTTAGTGTGGCCAGAGCCACAGAATAAAGCACTTCAGGCATAACTGTTCATGTTAGTGTGGTCAGGTCGCTTTGATGCATTTGACAATTATCAATTTGTAATTATTCGACAGATAGGGAGGACAAAGGACAATGCAAATCGTATGCATTTTTTTCGTAATTACAAATTCTTTTAAATTCAGTTTGCATATCGCTCTTAGGTATAATTCTTTTGTGGTCATAAGTTTTTTAAATAGAATTTGATTTTCTGATATGTCACTTTTAGAGAAGTTTTTAGCGAGGTATAAAAGAAAAAAATTATATATTTCGGTGAACACAAAAAATAATTTTCCAATGAATTGAAATTGCTATTGAAATCAAATTGCATTTCCAAATAATGAGAGGGCGACTACAATGAAAGTTTAGCCTGTTTTTAATTTTTTCGAATAAATTCGGTTTTTCAATATTTTTTCACTATCTTACAAATTTAAGGCCCATCGAATGAACCTTCGCATAAAAGTGTTTTTAAGGGTAATTTTGGGTCGAAAAACTCGAAAATATCAACTTTTTTTTTTCTTATTATTTTATATTTATTTTGTTATTGGTTGAGTGAAGATTGGAGCTTCCGTAAATTGTTCCATTGTATTTACAATTCTCACCTGATTTAAAAGATCTTACATTCGAAGTACTCCTAAAAATACATAATTTTTGGTATTATTTTATTAAGTGTAACCTGTACATCAATTTCGTACACTAAAAACGCATGGATGGTAATTTAATAGAGCCAAACCCCGTAACGACGTATGAGGATGTTATGGGTAGGTAGTCTTACTGACTTCCAAACGTCTTCGCAAAACCTTGCCGTTTAAATCACCTTCAAGGTCGGGCAGGGAGTAGTCCTCTTGCGAGCAGGTTGCTGTGTCTCTGTAATCTTTCGCTGTATCTGCTTGTTTGCCTACCAATCTGCTCTTCAACGGTATGGAGATTGAGGTCTCTATGGAGTGTGGAACCGCGTACGTATCAGGGACAGTTGGTTACCTGTCGTAGTACCCGAATCTGCAGTACTTGTATGGGTATATAATTGGATTTGCCGGAAACCCCCAAATCTGCACTCCATAAATCCAGCTCTTTTACATCTCAGCGGCAAGGTGCTTCTCTTATGGTTGAGCCACCGCAGTTGTAGCAGTCTGTGACGACATCTTTTAACTCTATCTTTGAGGTGTATCCCAAAGGTAAGGCGCTTGACTAAAGTGATGCCGAGGTACTTAGCTTGTGACGGCTGCTACAGGGATATTTAATCATATGACCTTGAGGATTTTCTTGAAAATTTACATTTTTGGCCTTAGTCACTTTGGACGATTTTGAGAAGATGTCTTGCCACGTATGTCTGAGACAATGTTATTTATATGAGGAAGGCTAGATGGTCGCAGAACTGTTACACGGCGGTCCAACACATCTCATGGACGCTTTAGAGGATTGATGTCGGAGTATTGTGACGACGAATCCATTATCTTGGGCAAACCAAGCTCTTCTTCCTTTTTTTAATCGCGCGTACACAATTCCAAAGTATGTTTTAGATCATTAACTATTTGGGAAATAAATTCTAGACGGCCCAATCATTTCCTGATGGTATAGATTGTCCTTAAAGAATTCTATGAGTCAATTTTCATAAGTGGAGCTACTCAAACCCTAAACTATTTTATAACCACAAACTTTTTTAATATTCGCTTAGCAACATTCTCCGATTGGCGGCGATTTCATTTCAAAATGTGAAATTTTGACTCTTCGGACCACATCACAGGCAATTTACCAAATTTTTATCATTACTTTTTCCAGCAATCTCCATTTGATTATATTCAAAAAAATTCGACGAAGAATTCTGATTGACTTCGCTGTCAGAAGTTTTGAAGATCATCAAAAAGTGGCTGTTATCTGTTTAGGGATGTGTCTTAGGTCGGTCGTAAGTATCTTTGTCACATTTTCTGAACACGACTCTTAGAAACCGCGCCCGACTTTAACGTACGCCATCTTTATATTTTGTTTGTTTTGAATTTAAGAAGAAGCAGAGGAACTTATTTAGACAAAATTTGACTAAGGAAAATTCATATAAGAAAATGAAACAATTGCTTTTTTTTGCGAGAAACATGATAGCTTAAAAAGATTTTTTTTAATGAGCCTTATCTTAAAAATCAAACGGATTTGTGTCGCAAGTAAAATCTAACAATAAAGGTATATATTTAATGAGTTCGCTAGTTATGCGATTTTTTTTTAGTTTGTCATATAATGCGCCTTGTGACGTCACATGGCCTCTTCCAACAATGCCTCATTTTTCAAATTATGTTAGTCGAAAGTACGTTTTGTCGTTGTACTTAGTACTTAGTTTAATAGATTTCCATGGACTTGTACTCTGTTCAGGATATTAAGTAGTTATTAATGGAAATAAACAAAAATAAAATAGGTTTTACTATTTACCCATAAATGCAAGTATGATCGGCGCCGTGATTGGATGTGAAGTTGAATATGAATGTATCAAATGGAGATGTGTTATGTATTTGGAAAAATTGTGTGAGTTCACCAGAGCTATTGCTGTAGGTCCAGCTGCCTAAGAAAATGGTTTTGCGGCTTTCCGGGGCAACTGCCTGCAAATTAAAAAATATTAAAAAAAAACAAACTTTATAGAACTCACGAGGCACATGGAGACAGTCTTACCTGGACTTCAAAACTTTTTGGAGCATTATCGATGTTCTTCTTTGGTGTCTGTTCCTTGGCAACATGGGACACGGAAATGCCGTTCACAACAACAGTATGGGCCAAACGTATCCACACTGCTGTCTTGCATCCCTTATAACAAAAGCATGACCCAAGTGACATGTTTGGTTGTATCATTCTTATTGGTGGATTCGTACAAAACATTTGGCCCAGCAGCAATTCAACCAAATAGCCTCCTCCACAAATGACTTGCCCATTCACCTTGATAATTTTGGTTCCTAATTCTACAGTAGCGAAATTATGTCGATGTTGCACCTTAGCTAAGGAATTAGCTTCTTGGCACAACTGCTCCTTGTTGGCAACTTCCTCCTTTATATGGTTTATTTTCTCCTGGTATTTGCCAATTGCCTGCATAATCATTCGTTTAACATCCATCTTGGCTCTTTGGGTCTGCCATTCCGCGTCATCTATATTATCGACTGGTGGATCGCCAGCTATTCCAGCGAACTGGCGTTTGGTTTTGTGGTAGGCGCACATTAGCTGGAAGTATGGCTCCTTGGTAAAAATAATCGCTTGTAAGTAAGCCTTATGTACTCACATGGACGTCATCCATTTTCTCAAGCAGTCGGTCATGTTCACTCACAAAGCTCCCTATTACTTGGTAAAAGTATAAAGCCGCTGCCGCAACTATTAAGGTGAGTATAGGGTATAATACGAATATTTTCCAACGATAAGATCGGGTGGGATCCATTTTTCAAAATCAATTTTTAGCTAAATTTTAAACACAATTTTTCGCTAAACTTTAAACACAATTTCAATTACTCTGAAATCCGTAACAGTTGTGATTTTGAAGTGATTTTCAGCGCATCTTAAGTTTCAAAAATTTTAAATATTTAAAATTCATTAATTGTATACTTGAACTAGTTCAGTGAACTAATAAAGCCTTCATTAAATTAATTTAGTTTCTAAAAGCAACATAAGGCTGATATCAAACGAGTGGGGGATTAGATCTACTCTCTATATATATAATTTAGATCTGTTCTTCCAAGTCGGGAGACTTGGGCTGATGGCAGCCCCTGTGGAAACCTCCGGTGGCAACAATGGTACAAGGATGGGTCCAAAACTGAGCAGGGTGTAGGTGTTGGAATCGATGGACCCAACACCAGAATCTCTACCGCAATGGGCATCTGGCCCAGCGTCTTTCAAGCGGAGATTCATGGCATAGAGATCTGCGCCCTTAGTATCCTTCTCAAGGGAACTAGGGCAGCAAACATCTGCATGGCCAAGCATTCCCCAGGATCGTTAAAGAATGCCAGAACTACCTCCAAACGCTGTCCGCCCAGAGCAAAATCGTGCTATGTTGGGTACCTGGACACTCAGGAGTCTATGGTAACACGATCGCTGACGATCTTGCACGAAAGGGTGCCATCACCTAACTACATCTCTTGCACCGTTTTGTGGTATTGGTTGGACTACAATCAAAACCATGATAAACAAATGGGCTGCAGGAGAACATAGGAGATACTGGTTTTCCTTACCGGTGCTTCGCTAAGCAAAAGTGCTTGTCAAACTTCTGGATACGATCAAGACAAAAGGTCTTATCTGGCCACCACTTTGTTAGATACCATCTACAGAAAATTGTCCTATTGGACTCTCCAGAGTGCAGATTCTGTCTCGAAGACGATGAAACCGCCAGACATATTCTCTGTGACTGTCCAGCGCTGGTATGGGACAGATCCTTGGCCCATGCGAAAGGAACGGATTAGTCCCTTCCATCTTAGGGCAATACCAACAAAAGACCTACTGCCATTCATGCGAAAAGCGGAAAGCCTTTTGCTTTAATTTATGGCTATGGTACAAAAGACCTTTTGGTCGCAGTGCCCCACCTCTTTGTGAGGAATCTTTTCGGGGAAAAAATACTCCTAATTTTATGTCATTATGCGTAGAAAAGAGAAAAAGAGCCAATCCATAATATAATAGGATGCTTGAATCAAGGATAAAGACAGTCTTAATTTAAAATGGCTACAAAGAGTATAGTACTTACTATCCAACTAAAGGAGTGTTAAGCTTTTCTTTCTAACCACCGCAACTATTTCTCTTTGTGTATAATAATTAATAATTATTTTGAATGCGTTAACTTTATTCCTTTCTTTGGTAAAAAAGTAGTAGTAGCTAGTGGTACAGGGTATTCCAAATTCGTCCGAGTCCGACTTAAACGTACGCCTTTTTTTGGGAGATAGCGTAAGATTTTTTTTATTTAATGAGCTTTGTTTTAAAAAGTCAAACAGATTTATGTTGGGAGTAATATCCAACAATATGTATGTTATGTATATGTGAATATTTACTGAGTTCGCTAATTACGCAATTTATTTTAATAAATTTTTTCATTTTACATAATTATGTGCATAATGTGCTCTGTGACGTCACAGAGCAATGTCTCATTTTTCAAATTATGATAGTCGGTTTCGAAGGTACGCTTTGTCGTTGTCGGGTATTGTCTATAATATACATCTTTTAATCTAATATAAATATTATAAAAATATATTAAGCTGTACGACTTATAGTATTTCAAATGTTAACTCGTAAAACAATCGATGGTCTGTCTCTTGAAAGCTAAGAAAAATTAAATTAAATAAAAGAAAAATAAAATTATATAACGATATGCCTGACAAGTAGTAAACTAAATTTATGGTATTCAAAATTTTTGAACCATGCGTGATTCTCTCCAAATCGGTGGACAGCATTCTTCGCCTTAAACTTCGCTGACTAGTCCTACTACAAGTGCCAAATTTATTTCCAATATCTTCACAAGCAAACGAAACATAACAAATTTCGTTAAAAATCGTTTTTTGTAAGGTCGGCGCTATGGGAGCTACATGATATAGTCAACCGATTTTGTTCAAATTTGATACAATGCTTAGGAACTATAAAAAACTGTCGAACGCCGAACTTGCGATATCTTTATAAAGAAATGAGTTATTTATCTGAAACTTTTGTTTTTTTCGCCGTCTGAAACACCCCTATGAAAGCTATATAATTTAACCCCAATATCAAAAAAATAAAATAAGCTTGTCTCCAACGGAATAATAAGGGATCTAAAGTGAAAGTTTGGTTACTCTAGCTCTTACCATCTCTGAGATCTAGGCGTTCAAACGGACGGACGGACGAACGGACAGTACCATACGGTACAAAGTATAAAAATTTTTTACTGCAATTAGCTGCACCAACAATATGGCTTTAAAACAAAACCGAAAATTTTATTTTAGAAAGCACGGCCGATAATACTAGCTTACAAATTTAAGGGTCATTTAGTGAACCTTCCCAGTGTGTTCCCGAAGTGATATTCGATCGAGAAACTCGAAAATTATATTAATTTTTTTCTTTAGCAACGTTTTTGAAATTGTTTATCTCGTAAGTAAAATTTTGTGCCAACATGAAAGTTCTTCGAAATCGTATACAACTTTAAATGTAATGGGACTATGAACGAAAGTTCCAATCTTTTAAAATTTGTACCTCAAAGATTTTCGTTTGTATTCAGCAACGTTTCAGTCGTGATTAGTCGTAATTTTTCGTTTATGGCTCTACAGTTTCTATCCGATTTCAAAGAGCATAGGCTCGAAATGTTCGTACAAAAATGTTCTTTTAGTCTTACTCTTAACACAATGTTTAAAAAGAAATTTCGTTAACAAAAAGCAAACCAAAAATTTATAATTTTGAAAAGCGGCCAAAATGTTTTCAACTTTTGTTGCTTGCAACTGTAACTACTTACTTGATATCATATATCAACTTAAAGAGCACATCCCAATCTTTCGATCTACTGTTTTTCATGTCGGTACAAAACTAAACTCACGAGATATTGACAATTTACTGAAAAAAGGGTAAAAAAACATGTTTTTTGAAAAATCTTGAAAACGATGACTAAGAAAAATAATAAAAGTTTCACAATCCAAAATTACTCTAAGAAACACTTTCTTAACAAGGTTCACTAGATGACTCTTAAATTTAAAGTCGGGTTCGAAAATCTTATCCTCGAAATATTCGTTAAAGAATTATTTTTCCGTCTAAAACTTAAGATAACACAGGTCAACATGGTTCAGTTGTTGGAAAGCTAAGAGTCATTTCCGAAGTAATTTGGTGCATAGAATCCGAATCCGGCGTCAGAACTGGCCCATCACGTCAGGATTTTGAGATATTTGACGTAATGTACCCAATAAATGGCGTTTTTTCCTACATTTGAGGTTATGTACAGGGCGCAAAAAATTTTTGCGGTCTTTCTCTCCAGTTACATCATTTAGTACAACTCTTATCCTTTAATTTAAGGGTTCAAGAGATCAATTACGATTTTTTTTCGCAAAGTTATGGCTTTTCGAGGTTACGAGATATATCCCTTCGACGTCATTAGCATTTGCAGTAAGCCTTTGAGATAATAATTTTGTACTGTGTAATTTCTCTTGAAAATTTTGACTTGAGGGTTTTTAAGGTCGCTAAGAACGGATATGAAGTCGGAATAATGATATTTGCATTTCCAATATGGCGTATTCAGGATGACGAATTCAGATTTGCAAGGAACATGTAAATATTGAAAAATTTTCCAAGTTTACATTATATAACACAGGTCTACAAATACAGGGGTCATGTGAGTTGCTGGAAAGCTAAGGGTTATTTCCGAATCCGGCATCAGAACTGGCCTATCACGTCAGGATTTTGAGATATTTGATCTCAAAAGTAGGAAAAAAGCCGTTTTTTGGGTACATAACCTCAATATACTCAAATACTTCAATATTTAATATTTTACATATTATAGAGTATATCACTATAGCACCCTTGGATCCAATTGTCTTTCATGGAGGTACAAAATGTTGTTCCAGAAATAATGACGAAAGCTGAAAGAAGTGCCCCAAATCATATTTTTCGAAAAAAAATGTCGAAAACGCTGCTTAAGTAAAAAAGAAAGTCTGTTTAAAATTTCTCGAAACGAAATTCGCAAAAAAGTTGATTTTTTACAAAGATTCATTTTTGGTGTAAACTAGAGTTATTTAGAAGAATTAAACAAATTGAAATGACTTTGGACTGAAGGAAGCAACAAATATAAATATTTATGCACATATACTTATAGAAATATAAGAAATAAAAATTCAAAATAAGTTATTTTTATGGAAATATCCCTGAATCGAGAAGCAAATGTGAGCCAGTGGGTTTCTAATAGAGAACTTGCCTTTTCTGTTTCAATACCAAGCAGTATAACATCAACGTCTATGGTTCTAGGGCGTCTTTTGCCAAAAATTTATTAAATAAGTATAATAATTTATTATATAAATATATCAATATATCTTTATCCGATTTCAATAATCTTTATAAACGATTTACAGAAGCATAGATTTGGCAAAGTTAATTAATTTCTTCTGAGCGCATATTTTGTTAGGAAGATTTAATATTCTAAGCTTTAATAGGTTCTCATAGATCTTTAAACGTTAGAGTTGGTCAATAAGCAAACATTTTTTGATTACCAAATTGATTGATTACAAATCCACGACGGTTGCGGTTATTATCTTTAACTCCATGTTAACAATATATACTAGTATATATGTATTCTTTCACCTCCTATTTGAAGCATAGGGCATCCAACTGCTAACAAGTCATAATTACTACAGATATCCTTTAAATCAAAAGGATAAAAATAACACTTAAAGCAACAAATTTGAACGATTGAGGAATCAACTTCCTCAATGCCTCCACGAAGCTGCAATCATGTGCTATAAATAATGTCAGTCATTTATTATTGACTGAAAAACTGTCCAATCCCCATGACTATTATCGAAATCTGTAATGGGACTCACGTGCGCCAAAGAAGGCCACTCCAAAATAGGCATTCCCATTTCCAATCACATAAAACACTTTGTAAATTGATTAGCTCGTCATCAATGACGATGTGGACAAAACTTACTTCAACCAACCCAGCTCCCAGCTTCCATTTCCCTTTTATGATATAAGGAAAAGTTCAAATGAGTTAACTCATAAACTGGTTATAAATTTTTCATTATCTTGTAGTGTGGTAACGACCTAAGACATCTCAGTTGCCACTTAGTTATTTAGCTCCGCCGCTGCTATCTCGACGGCCCACTCCCATTCCCAAGAGCCGCCATGATGCAAGCCCTTCTCGTTAGATAATTGCTTGGTATGCACATCTTCTGCATTTTACCAGATTATGGCAACCATCAGCGACTCTTGGCACTAAAAAGTATGTCCTCTTGGATGTCTCAACTATTAAATTTTAGTAGCAATGAAGTCAGTTCGGATTGATTTTCTAGCCAGGATGCAAGTAGTGTCGATAGCTATAATTCGTTAACTAAGCGCCTTAGAGCGAAAAGAGTCGCAAATTCGTAAACAAAGTTTATGTTAAAACCTTTAAATGTCTATAACTCTTAAACTAAGCAAGTTAGAGCGAAAAGGAGCGAAAAATCCGTGATCGCTCAGCAAATTGAATTTTCCAACTTAAAATAGCTATAACTCGTAAGCTAAGCGTATTGGAGCGAAAAAGAGTTGCTGAACTTCCTCAGATAAGAGATGAAATTGACTTAATCAAATATCCTATCCTGTTTGTATTGAGATGTTCTAAAATTTGTTTTATTTCCTCTGATCCAGATCATAAAAAATGTTTTTGGAACTAGTTCCATTTTTCGACTTGGTTAGCTTTCATGAAAATATACCCAATAAAACGCCTACATTTTTCGAAGCACAAAATAATAAGAGCATATGTTTATCCCACTTTTCAAATAAATCAATCTTCTTATTTTCTTGTTACTACTAAAACTTAAAAAAATTCTTGGAAATAGTTCATTTTTTCATAAATTTTTTTAGGCGCAACAAAAAATCCAGCCCACTTTTCAAATGAATTTATTTTGTAGTTATTACTAAAACTTAATAAAATAAGAGCATATGCTTATCCACCTTTTCACCATCTATCTTCTAATTTTCTTATTGCTACTTAAACTTAAAAACCTTTTTGAAAACAGTTGATTTTTTTCCCACTTGTTTGTCTCTTATAAAAATGCACGCAATTCTGCTGTAAAACCAGAAACCAGGACTAGAAAACTTACTTATTACTACTAAAACTAAAAAAATTTTCTTGGAACTAGTTCAATTTTTTCCAACTTCTTAGGCCCTATAAAAATGCACGCAATTGTGGTTTTGCTTGACGTTATCTAGTTACCAGAAAATTTACTTGTTACTACTAAGACTTAAGAAAAATGTTTTGGGGAACTAGTTCACTTTTTTCCACTCATTTAGCTCTCATGGAAAAGCACGCAATTCTGTTGTAAAACCAAAAACCAGGACTAGAAAACTTACTTGATACTACTAAAATAAAAAGAGTTTTTTGGAACTAGTTCAATTTTTTCCTACTTCTTTGACCTTATAAAAATACACGCAATTGTGGTTTTGCTTGACGTTATCTAGTTACCAGAAAATTTACTTGTTACTACTAAGAATTAAAAAAAATATTTTTGGTAACTAGTTCACTTTTTTTCCCCACTTGTTTGTCTCTCATAAAAATGCTCACAATACTGTTGTATAATCAGAAACCAGTACTAGAAAACTTGTTTGTTTCTAAAAACTTAAAAACAATTTCTTGGAACATAAAAATGCACGCAATTGTGGTTTTACTTGACGTAATCTAGTTACCAGAAAACTTACTTGTTACTACTAAGAATTAAAAAATATTTTTGGTAACTAGTTCACTTTTTACCCCACTTGTTTGTCTCTCATAAAAATGCTAGAAATTCTGTTGTAAAACCAGAAACCAGTACTAGAAAACTTGTTTGTTACTACTAAAACTTAAAAAATGTTTCTTGGAACTAGTTCACTTTTTTGCACACTTGTTTGTCTCTCATAAAAATGCTCGCAATTCAGTTGTAAAACCAGAAACTAGTACTAGAAAACTTGCTTGTTACTACTAAATCCTAAAAAATGTTTCTTGGAACTAGTTCACTTTTTTGAACACTTGTTTGTCTCTCATAAAAATGCTCGCAATTCTGTTGTAAAACCAGAAACCAGTACTAGAAAACTTGCTTGTTACTACCAAAACTAAAAAATGGCGGACGTAAAGTCGGGCGCGGACGACTTTGGGATACCCTGTACCACTAGCTTGCAATAAAATTCGGTTACTTCACAAAAAACCAAAAACAGAAGAATTTTTTTTGACCGACCGGTTCTACAAAGTGGTGGCCAGATAGATAAGCTACCAAAAGTTTTAAGACCGCTCTGGCGAGACCTTTCGTCATGATCGTATTCAGAAGTTTGAAAAGCACTTTTGCTTTGCGAAGCCCCGGTAAGGAGACCCAGTATCTCCACTGTTCTCCTGCAGCCCATTCGTTTATCATGGTTTTGATTGTAATCCAACCAATACCACAAAACGGCGCAGGAGATGTAGTCAGGTAATGGCACCCTGTCGTGCAAGATCGTCAGCGATCGTGTTACCATCCGCTCCTGAGAGTCCACGTACCCAACATAGCACGACTTTGCTCTGGGCGGACAGCATTTGGAGGTAGTTATGGCATTCTTTAACGATCCTGGGGGATGCTTGGCTATGCAGATGTTTGCTGCCCTAGTTCGCTTGAGAAGGATACTAAGGGCGCAGATCTCTATGGCATGAATCTCCACTTGAAAGACGCTGGGCCAGATGCCCATTGCGGTAGAGATTCTGGTGTTGGGTCCATCGATTCCAACACCTACACCCAGCTCAGTTTTGGACCCATCCACAGGGGCTGCCATCAGCCCAAGTCTCCCGACTTTCAAGAAGAGATCTAAATTATATATAGAGAGTAGATCTAATCCCCCACTCATTTGATATCAGCCTTATGTTGCTTTTAGAAACTAAATTAATTTAATGAAGGCTTTATTAGTTCACTGAACTAGTTCAAGTATACAATTAATGAATTTTAAATATTTAAAATTTTTGAAACTTAAGAGGCGCTGCAAATTACTTCAAAATCACAACTGTTACGGATTTCAGAGTAATTGAAATTGTGTTTAAAATTTAGCTAAAAATTGATTTTGAAAAATGGATCCCACCCGATCTTATCGTTGGAAAATATTCGTATTATACCCTATACTCACCTTAATAGTTGCGGCAGCGGCTTTATACTTTTACCAAGTAATAGGGAGCTTTGTGAGTGAACATGACCGACTGCTTGAGAAAATGGATGACGTCCATGTGAGTACATAAGGCTTACTTACAAGCGATTATTTTTACCAAGAAGCCATACTTCCAGCTAATGTGCGCCTACCACAAAACCAAACGCCAGTTCGCTGGAATAGCTGGCGATCCACCAGTCGATAATATAGATGACGCGGAATGGCAGACCCAAAGAGCCAAGATGGATGTTAAACGAATGATTATGCAGGCAATTGGCAAATACCAGGAGAAAATAAACCATATAAAGGAGGAAGTTGCCAACAAGGAGCAGTTGTGCCAAGAAGCAAATTCTTTAGCTAAGGTACAACATCGTCATAACTTTGCTTCTGTAGAATTAGGAACCAAAATCATCAAAGTTAATGGGCAAGTCATTTGTGGAGGAGGCTATTTGGTTGAATTGCTGCTGGGCCAAATGTTTTGTGTTAATCCGCCAATACGTATGATACAACCAAACATGTCACTTGGGTCATGCTTTTGTTATAAGGGATCCAAGGCAGCAGTGTGGATACGTTTGGCCCATACTGTTGTTGTGAACGGCATTTCCGTGTCCCATGTTGCCAAGGAAGAGACACCAAAGAAGAACATCGATAATGCTCCGAGAAGCTTTAACGTCCAGGTAAGACTGTATCCATGTGCCTCGTGAATTCTATAAAGTTTGTTTTTTTTTAATATTTTTTAATTTGCAGGCAGTTGCCCCGGAAAGCCGCAAAACCATTTTCTTAGGCAGCTGGACCTACAGCAATAGCTCTGGTGAACTCACACAATTTTTCCAAATACATAACACATCTCCATTTGATACATTCATATTCAACTTCACATCCAATCACGGCGCCGATCATACTTGCATTTATGGGTAAATAGTAAAATCTATTTTATTTTTTTTATTTCCATTAATAACTATATAATATCCTAAACAGAGTACAAGTCCATGGAAATCTATTAAACTAAGTACTAAGTACAACGAGAAAACGTACTTTCGACTAACATAATTTGAAAAATGAGGCATTGTTGGAAGAGGCCATGTGACGTCACAAGGCGCATTATATGACAAACTAAAAAACATCGCATAACTAGCGAACTCATTAAATATACACCTTTATTGTTAGATTTTACTTGCGACACAAATCCGTTTGATTTTTAAGGCTCATTAAAAGAAATTTTTTTAAGCTATCATGTTTCTCGCAAAAAAAGAGCAATTGTTTTATTTTCTTTTAGGCATTTTATTCTTAAATTCAAAACAAACTGATTAGATGCAACAAAATAAAAAGATGGCTTACGTTAAAGTCGGGCGCGGCTTCTAAGAGTTGTGTTCAGAAAATGTGGCAAAGATACTTCCAATCGACCCAAGAATAACACCCAAAACAGGTAACAGCTACTTTTTAATGATCTTCAAAACTTCTTCTTCGTCGAATTTTTTTAATATAATCAAATGGAGATTGCAGGAAAAAATAATGATAAAAATTTGGTAAATTGCCTGTGATGTGGTCCGAAGAGTCAAAATTTCACATTTTGAGATAAAATCGTCGCCAATCGGAGAATTTTGCTCAGCGAATATTAAAAAAGTTTGTGGTTATAAAATAGTTTAGGGTTTGAGTTGCTCCACTCATGAAAATTGACTCATAGAATTCTTTAAGGACAATCTATACCATCAGGAAATAACTAGGCCGTCTAGAATTTATTTCCCAAAAAGTTAATGATCTAAAACATAATTAGGAATTGTGTACGCGCGATTAAAAAAAGGAAGAAGAGCTTGGTTCGCCCAAGATAATGGATTCGTTGTCGCAATACTCCATCAATCCTATAAAGCTTCCATGAGATGTGTTGGACCGCCGTGTAACAGTTCTGCGACCATCTCGCCTTCCTCATATAAATAACAAGACATACTTGTGGAAAATCTTCTCAAAATCGTCCAAAGTGACTAAGGCCAAAAATGTACATTTTCAAGACAATCGTCAAGGTCATATAATTTAATATTCTTCAATAAAAGATTTTTCTAATTTGTCATAAATACATCGAAACTAGTCACCAACTAGAAAAAGCAGATAATGTGAATTGTATTTGTTGGGATATCCATACTTTTGGCATGTATTTATATCTTCGATAACCGACTTTAATGGATAAGAAAAAAGAGAAAATTACAAATAAAAAATGGCGTTCGTTAATTCGGGCGCGGATGACTTTAGGATACCCTGTACCACTAGCTTGCAATAAAATCCGGTTCCTTCACAAAAAACCAAGAACAGAAGAATTTTTTTGACCGATCGTTTTTTTGGGAGCTCTATGATATAGTCAACCGATTTTGTACAAATTTGGCACATTGCTTAAGTGGTCTAAAAAATTTCCAAACACCAAATCTGGTTACGATATCTTTATTAAAAAACCAAATATAGCGAATTTTGGTTTAAAAAAGCTATTTTGGCCGATCGGGCCTATGGGAGCTATATGATATAGTCAACCGATTTGAATTAAATTTGGTACAGTGATTGGGAACTATAAAATACTAACGAATGTCAGTTGGTCTCAATATCTTAAAAAACAAACGAAACAAAACAAATTTTGTTAAAAAATCAATTTTTTGGAAGATCGACCCTATGGGAGCTATATGATATAGTCAACCGAATTTGTTCAAATTTGGTACAGTTATTATAATCTATAAAAAACTCTCGAATACCTAATTTGGTTACGATATCTTCATAAACAAACGAATAATTCATCTAAAACTTTTTTTTTTGTCGAGGTCGTCTCAAACACCCCTATGGGAGCTATATAATTTAACCCCGATATCAAAAAAATAAAATAAACTTGTCTCCTATGGAATAATATGGGATCTAATGTGAAAGTTTGGTAACTCTAGCTCTTACCATCTCTGAGATCTAGGCGTTCCAACGGGTAGACGGACTGACGGACAGACGGACAGACGGACATGGGTATATCGACTTCTCTATTCACCCTGATCATATTTTAGGTAACTTTGGGATGTCTCCGACGTCTCCTTCTATATGTTACATACATTTTCGGCTTGCACAAACTTAATATACCCTTTGTACCATACGGTATAGGGTATAAAAATGTTTTTGGAACTAGTTAAATTTTTTCGTACTTCTTTGGCCCCATAAAAATGCACGGAATTCTGGTTTTACTTGACGTTTCTAGTTACTAGAAAACCTTTTTTGCTACTACTAAGACTTAAAATTGTTTTTGGAACTAGTTCAATTTTTTACACGATTTTTTATGGATTTCGGTTTTATTGATTTTCGGCTACAAAACAAAAATATGTTGACATAAGCTTACCTTCTTTTCTGCATTTTTAAATTTTAAGAACCTGAAAAGAATTGGCAAATAAATACGTTGATTCATGCCAGGTACTGAAAATTCAGTCAAAATTTCACAACTAATTCTGGCTTGAACCGAACTGAAGGGAAATAATAATAATAAATAATAAAAAGTTTTTTTTCCTGAATTTCAAAATCGATTTAAACTATTCCGATTTTGTACATGTGACAATGGACTGCAAGGCTTTTCGCAAAAAAAAAAAAATTACGATTCTATAAAATAAAAAGTTGACCAAGTAGCAATTAGTATAAAGCTTAGATATTCCTTAAAAGAAAAAAAGAAAAATTTTAAATAATTGAACTTGGCATTTACACCTAAGTCAAATCTCCCACCTTGGCACTTTATTTAGACATCTCTAAAGCGATTAGCGACAGATATACTTTGAATAAATAATACCTCCATTGGCTTTTGAAGCAATTAACTTTGTATGTCACTCAAGTGAGTTCCTTGACCCACCAAAGAGCTGTGCCGTGACTGCACATGACCGCAAGGACTTTCAGAGCAAGTCACTGAACGCCGCCGCCAACCAAAGGTTACTTTGTCTCCCAGCGGCAAACTTGAGTTTCCAACTAAATGTTGACAAACGGACACTTGGTCGCTGTTTGTATGCATCTTCTAGGTTGACAAGGAACACGCTTAAGGCATCAGTGGTCCGTCCACTGGACTCCATTTTGGTTGTTAATTTGCTCAGGGAATGCGTGTAGGGAAGGAAGGGTCTTGTCCTCTAGCCAAGTTCATCTGTTCGAGCGCATTACAAATTCAATTTAAATGGTTTATTGCGCCATTTGGTTGGCTTTAACTTTTTGGTTCTAAAGTATTCAATTTAAATAAATTAGCTGTTGGTGGTTCAATGAGCTAGAAGCAAAAAAGTGGTTCAAAAGATTGTTGACCGTAAACGATTAGATGGAGCTTTTGGAATAGTTGAGAAAAGTTTTTTTTGGTAAAGTTATAGAAACATTAACAAGTGTGCAACAGTCGAGACATCCTGAATATACTAGTCTAGGACTAGTCGTGTCAGTAACTTCAAACTCTTAAATGTTTGTATGTGAGAAAGATAAGAACGGCATAAGAGAGAAACTTGCTGCAGCTTTAAAAAAAAAAATAACATGCTGTTCTCTGCTGGGGAGGATTTTGGATCTGGATTTTATTCACTTTTTATTTTAAAAATATTTAAACTTTATTTGATCTAACTCATAATAAAACATAATAAGCATATATCCTTTAGTAAAACCCAAAATACAATGTTCCACATGGGGTTGTTAAGGTCTCAAAACATTCCCTCACCCTCATAAAAGGATATATGATACATTGTGACAACTTGAATTTCTTCGATATTCGTGATGTGGTGCATCCTGAATACGTTCCAGAGAGTTAAATGCTCAATAAGGAGTATTATGTGACTGTTTTAAGGCATTTGCGTGAAAGGTACTATCATATTCGGCCGGAATTGAGGGCAGATAATACGTGGATTTTGCACGACAATATAGCGCCATCTCATCTAGTCACGATTGTGAACGCATTTAAGGCAAAACCCTCTATAAATACAATCGACTAAAATTGCCACTCCAGGGAACCCGTTTTGATTCCATACCGACGATAAAACAGAATGCGACGAGAAAGCTGAACACCATCCCGGCCAACGCCTATAAAAAATGTTTCGAAGATTGGAAGAAGGGTTGGTATATGTGTATTGTATCAGAAGGGGCATATTTGGAAGGAGACAAAATAAATATTGAAGAAGATTATTTATTTTTCGTTTTATTTAGAAATTCCGGAAACTTTTTTGTCACAATGTGCTGTACCGATCAAAAAGTTTTTGGGAATTTCGATTTAAAAGGCGCGCGCAAATGAATCGGTATATTTCTTATTTTATTGGGTTGGTAGGACTGTTTTTGATTTGCCTTGTTCCGGTAGTCCTTCAACATCAAATACCGAAGGAAACGTCGATGCAGTGAAGAAAACTGTGAATGAAAATCGTAGTGTCGGTATTCGTGAGATTGCTTCAGACCTTGGCATCTCATATGGATCAGCCGAACACATTTTGGTTGAAGTTTTGGGCATGAAACGCGTCGCGGCCCGACTTGTGCCAAAAACGTTGATTTTTTTTCATTATTTTGGAATTCTTGGCCAAGCACTCAACGAAAGTGATCGCTCAGGCTCCGTATTCACCAATTCTTCCGTAGCGAAGTTATGACGTTGAGGTTTCACCGAAGCTAAAGAATTTGCTTCTTGGCACAACTGCTCCTTGTTGGCAACTTCCTCCTTTAAATGGTTTATTTTCTCCTGGTATGCGCCAATTGCCTGCATTATTCGTTGAACATCCTTGGCTCTTTGGGTCTGCCATTCTGCGTCATCTATATTATCGACTGGTGGATCGCCAGCTACTCCAGCGAACTCGCGTTTGGTTTTGTGGTAAGCGCACATTAGCTGGAAGGAAGGCTCCTTGGTAAAAATAAGCGCTTTTAAGTAAGCCTTATGTACTCACATGCACGTCATCCATTTTCTCACGCAGTCTATCATGTTTATTCACAAAGCTCCCAACTGCTTGGAAAAAGTAGAAAACCGCTCCCGCAACTAGTAAGGTGAGGATAGGGAATAATATAAATATTTTCCAAAGATAAGATCGGGTGGGATCCATTTTTCAAAATCAATTTTTCGCTAAATTTTAAACACAATTTCAATTACTCTGAAATCCGTAACAGTTGTGATTTTGAAGTGATTTGCAGCGCCTCTTAAGTTGAAAAAATTTTAAATATTTCAAATTCATTAATTGTATACTTTAACTAGTTCTGTGAGCAAATAAAGCCTTCAGTTAATTAATTTAGTTTCTAAAAGCAACATATGGCTGATATCAGTATCAGTAATTGATTTGGAATTCAGATGAGTGGGTGATTACTCTACTATTATTATCTACTCTCTATATATATAACTAAGATCTCTTCTTCAAAGTCGGAAGACTTGGGCTGATGGCAGCCCCTGTGGAAACCTCCGGTGGCAACAATGGTCCACGGATGGGTCCAAAACTGAGCAGGGTGTAGATGTTAGAATCGATGGACCCAACACCAGAATCTCTACCACAATGGGCATCTGGCCCAGCGTCTTTCAAGCGGAGATTCATGCCATAGAGATCTGCGCCCTTAGTATCCTTCTCAAGGGAACTAGTGCAGCAAACATCTGCATAGCCAAGCATCCCCCAGGATCGTTAAAGAATGCCATAACTACCTCCAAACGCTGTCCGCCCAGAGCAAAGTCGTGCTATGTTGGGTACCTGGACACTCAGGAGTGGATGGTAACACGATCGCTGACGATCTTGCACGACAGAGTGCCATCACCTGACTACATCTCCTGCGCCGTTTTGTGGTATTGGTTGGACTACAATCAAAACCATGATAACCAAATATGCTGCAGGTGAACATAGGAGATACTGGTTCTCCTTACCGGTGCTTCGCAAAGCAAAAGTGCTTGTCAAACTTCTGGATACGATCAAGACAAAAGGTCTTGCCAGGGTAGCTTAAACTTCTGGTAGCTTATCTATCTGGCCACCACTTTGTTAGATACCATCTACGGAAAATTGTCCTATTGGACTCTCCAGAGTGCAGATTCTGTCTCGAAGACGATGAAACCGCCAGACATATTCTCTGAGACTGTCCAGCGCTGGTATGGGACAGATCCTTGGCCCATGCGAAAGGAACGGATTAGTCCCTTCCATCTTAGGGCAATACCAACAAAAGACCTACTGCTATTCAAGCGGAAAGCCTTTTGCTTTAATTTATGGCTATGGTACAAAAGACCTTTTGGTCGCAGTGCCCCACCCCTCTGTGAGGAACCCTTTTACGGGAAAAAGAAATACCCTTAGAGTACAGAGAATGCAATAACTAAGCAATAAAAAAACAATTACAAAAAAAAATGCAATGTTCAACTGCAAAATGGCCGATCTGAGCTGGACACACAGCATTCCATTTGAGTCAACAAACAAACTCACAGATACACATTAGACACACATAGAGCTGTGTCCTGTGTATAGGTTATGTTTACAAACAGTAAATTGAATTTACTGTACAATGCTCGATGCTCAATTCCGAGAAAATTGCTTCGTGCCACAACTGGACTCGTTGTTGTAAGCCGTCGATTTGCGGCAAAGTGTTAAAATTTTTTTTAAAGTTCTAACCAATTCAGTTAGTAGCACAACTTGAATGCATTTCTTTAAGGACGAAGTAGAATGGAGCACGCAACGAATTGAAACAGGAAATTCAGTTCAATTTATATTTGATACCCAAAAAAATTAAATGAAAACAAATTTTTGGTTTAGTTGAAGCTTTTAAAATGATAGCAAAAGCCAAGATTTTACCATTCTTCTAACTATTTCCCTAAGCTTTATGGCCTACTTTAAAAAGTCTTTATGCCAAGCTCTGCGGAAAGAAATGACTCGGATCTGGTTTTTAATTTGCATTCCTCTTCAGCAGTTTTACATGGAAGCTGCAACGTGACGCACAGCAAATAAAACGCCGCCATTAACAAATATTTGCCATGAAATCGCAAAGGATGCAACAATTCCCAGCAAAACCAACGAAAGTCACTTTCGTGGCTGGTGCTACAGATTGTCGAAACCAAAAAACCAAAAAAAAAGAATTTGCTGGCACAGCTTTAGGGTGGCCAAAATCCTTTAAGCTACGTAGGAATCCTGTTTTCCATTTTTCTTGGAATAGCCAACAAAAACAACTTAAACTGTTTATATAGTTTACATAATTAATTAACATTTCACACACTTCATTACCAGCAGTCTATTTATTTATATATAGAATAGGCCCTCAAGGCGTATGCTTAATCTTAATCTCTTCACTACAACTACACAAAACAGACAAGAAAATGGCGGGTTATGTTTGGCAAGTGCTACAAAATGGCAGCAACTCGGTCTTGCAGTCAATATTGAAACTATATGTACCTGTGACTGTAACACTTATGATATTTAAAATAAAAATTAAATGAAATAATATTTTTTTATTATAAAAGTTGAAAAGTAACTCTTCTGTAGGTATAACAAGGGGATTAGCGTGTAACCACTTTGTGTGGTAAGCGCCGTAATTGTGATACACTACTAGTAGTGCGACTATACTCTCCCCGTGAGGGTGGCTGGAAGCAGGTCCTTGGCACGGTCATGTCTCTGCATTGGATCCTGTCCAATTGTACTCGGGCGAAGAGAAGAACACTCTTTCAAAAGTTACCCCAATCTGAGGTGAAACATCATACGCCGATAGATGCATAATTGAGGAGATGCTCGGTCGCCAGTATGCGGACTCTGAATACCTGTCAACCTCCAGTTTTAATCCTTGCCTTCCCACGGTATCTCGGGCCATCCCGTGGGCGGCATTCCCGCCCCGAGTATTCAATATATTTATGGATACTGTTTTAATTCATATGAGTTTGATGATACTTTAAATCATCACCCCAAGAGGAAGTCTGCAAGGCGACCTCTACAGCGAACCATAGTAGTACTGTTGGGCATACAAAAGGGACTCGGGTTCAACCACCTGAATCTGTTCAGTCACAACGGGTACTCCTTCAACCGAAAGGATCACGTCTTCATCGATAGCTCGAGGTATCGGTTTCTAGCTCTGAAGATGAACTCCTGGTCTCTGACGGAGATGACAATGTGAATGTAGTCTGACAGAAGTCGTCTGGCACCGCTATCGAAGCCACCCTCCAGACCCACAATCTGCGAGAAGAGACTCCTCAGGGTCGCTCTTCGCAAAGGACTCTCCAGAGCAGAAGCTCTAGCTTCCGTCAAATCGGCACCCCCTGCGACACTGGTCAAGAGAAGCCGATGTGACGATAAGTCGCCACATATGACAACAAAGAAACACAAACAGACTCATGTCGAGTCAAACAAGATGTTCTACAGCAGTGCAGTCAAGGGCATCAAGCTGGGTTTCATTTCAAACGCTGCACCTCTTACCACCGAGCAAATGGTTCGGATCAAACAAGCGATTATCGATGTCACAGTCGAATTCGCTGGTGATGCGAGACCACGGTTCGAAGGATGTGTCCTCGCTCGAACTGGATGTTGTTGATATGTGCGAATGAACCCACGGCTGCGTGGGTTCACAACAACATCTGCCATATCAAGGGCAAGGTGGCTCTAGATATCAGGTTGATATCTGAGGAGGACTTTCCCCGATCACATGTTTTTCGAGGATATTTCCGCAACAGCATCAACCTGTCATCCTGGGTTCTGGCTGTTATAAACGCGCAGAATCAGTTTGCAACCTACCTATTTGGGAAAGTTAAGCTAAGTCTTAAGGGTATTGGCCGTAAGACCGTTGAACCTTTCAAAAGGTGCAGAGTGAAACCGCCTCCACCACCATTCCATTGGTACAGGTGGCGTGGTTTTGTAAGAGTGATTTCCTGATGATTGTGACGTTTATATGCCACTGTCAACTATAAACCGCAATTATAAATTCGCGTTATTGCTTATAATATCAGCGGTCAGAGCCCTATAAAAACTGATGCCCTTGTCCAAGTCAATCATTTTGTTGACGACAAGGATCGACTGTGCTCACTGCTTCACAAAGTGTTGATCGTTTCTTTTATTCATCAATCCAATTGATAAAATAATTATACAAATGACCAATTTATACGGTGTCCGGTAGTACAAGAGACAATGGGAATCAGTCGGCGAAATAACGATCCCAGCATATTATGGTCATCTCGACTGGAATCGGGAATGTTTGCTAGAATTATGGGACGACAAATACGAAAAACCAATTTTCGGGTCAACTATGTCTCTCCAACGGTTCAAACAAATCAATCGATGTCTCCGTTTTGACGACTGGGATCAAAGAGGGAGTACAAAAGGCAAACTATTTATTCGCTCGGTTTTCGATAAATGGGTTCAAAGATTGAAAGTAATCTTATTATCTAGGAGACTTCAACACTGTAGATGAACAACTTCTTCCATACATTCCCACGAGTCTAGCGAGGTATGGAATCATAATATAGGTTGCAGTTGAAGCTGAAGGCTTGTAACTTGCGCTCCTTAAGTCAACCAAGAAAACCGTGTTAGACAATTCCCAACGAATTACTGAAACGGCAAATAACACTAGTTGGTACGATTCGAAAGAACCGAAAAGAAATTGCGCCAATATTGCTCGACATGATGAAAAAGCCAGTTTTCCATACCGATTATGGATTGAAAATACATAGCTTGCGACGGTTGGTTACTTGAGTCTCCAATTACCATTCGATTAGGCACATCGACTCAACCGACCCACAAAAAATGACTAAAATCTTAGAATTTTACAATTAGACCAAGGTTGGAGTCGATAATTTGCAAAAGGGAAATTAACCTTTGGATAATAGCTTCCTTTTGTAATATATTAGACGTTTCAGACAGCAATGCATCCTGAAAATTTTAATTTACAAAAAATTGACTTTCAAACCTTAACAGAAAACCAAAAATATCAAGCTGACGTCATAAATCAGGACTAACAAGTTGGCAATTTTAAAGGCAACGCATGAGGGCAACTCTAACACAGACACAGACAAAAGGTAGCTGTCAAGGAACATTCGTAGCCAACATCAAGTATACGTACATGTACAAATTAAATTTCATTTTCAAGTTGGAATTTTTAATGATGTTCCTGCGACTGCGACAGCTCCTGATAAACTTCTACAGAAATCAAGACAAGTTATGTATTTTGCTTTTGTTGAGTGCGCCAATTATAATGAAATTGTTGCTCTACTGACTTTGACATGTGACATCCAAATTATGACATTAATTCCCTCAACATCATTCCTTTACACTCGTAATGAATGAATCTGACAACTTTAATGACGCCTTAATGAAAAACTCCTTCAGTTTCAAGGCCGCTGTGTTGCGAATTAATCAGAGCTGAGTTTTGCTATGAAGGCTAAACGAATTTTTCATGACTTGGATGAAGCAAGAATTAAATTAAAGATAAGGGCATTGAAGGATCGTAACAATTTTCAGGACTCAACCTGAGGTACATCTTTATGAC